>BQNB010018094.1:8634-68847 GCA_026074375.1 Tanacetum coccineum | reverse complement strand
GTATGCTTATCTTCATGAGAATCCCCTTGTAACTCCCTTTGATACTCGTCTTCATAATCAGCAACTGATGAAAGATGTGTGACATAGTATGGTTGTAGTGAATTAGAAGAATGTGCATGAGATTGTGACGAGGAAGTATTTGAATGAACAAGAAGGGCTAATGGATCATGATTCTTGGCAGCTTTCTTTGCTTTGGATGCTTGAACATGTGGTTTAAATTATACTAAAGAATCATACAACCAAGGTTATAAATAGCGTGAAGTGTAGTGTGGCGGCATAGCCAAGCCTCAAGCTTTAGTGTGAGGCGTTGCGTGATAACGTTTTTAAGGCGTGACTCAAGGCGGAAAAAAATATTTATAGAGTGGTCAATATTAGTTAGCTACTAGGCTTAAAATTGAGTTATGGAGTTACTAAGCCCGAATCCCATACAACCCAAATCACAAATACTTGTAAATAAGCTAAATTCTAGTAAATCTCTTAAAAGCTTCAAAAAAAGGCGTCACGCCTTGCGCTATAGCGCGCTTTATCACGCCTTATAACGCTTTATTGCACGTCACGCCTAGAAACGACGCATTGGCTTGTTTCGTAACGTGGAGACAACGTCTCGCGCTATGACACCGATATAACGCGCCTTTTAGAACCCTGGTGTTAAAGTATACGGAGTATTATTAGAAAAACCTAGAGATAGAATTTAGCGTAGTTTTGTAGAGATGGTTAAATGATACAACAATGATTTAACGAAAGTACGTGCTAGTAAAGCACTATAGAAGAAAAAGATATAAAACAAATCATCTTCTGTGTTTACTTTTCGTTTAGTTGTCAAATACTTTTATTTTATTATATCTTTCTCTCGTAACTTCGATTATTTATACCTCTCATTATTATTATTTTTGTTATCATTAACTAGTTTATGATTGAACTTTTTACATGTTTGAATGAAAGATGTCGCTAGATATCTTTTTTTTTATTATCTATTTCCTCATTGTTATATCAAGCACTCTTAATTAACGCCTGAACTAACGTTGCTAAACTAGATCTAGATTGTCATCGACACTCCATCAAAACATGTAAAAACAAGCACATATCATGTCAAAATCATGCGTAACTAGTTTCTAACAAGTCCATGTCTAATTCTTTAAGCATGCATGGTTTCACAACTCAAAAGCCAAGAATTTAATTTCTTGGATTTATGTACCAATACGTGCTAGAAACATCACCCCACTTTCTAGAGTTGTTGATACAAAAGTTGGACGATCCTTGATTAGATCCGGACTAGGGATAATACGGATCTGTTAGGCTCCAGTTCCTGTATCAATTGAGTCTTGATGTATGAGACCTGCGCACTAAGGAAACAAAGCACCGTTAGGCTTACCGTGGGATTGTCTCCCACGATTATCCTCCGGCGTGAGAGTAAGTAATCGGTTTTAGGGTTTTAGTAGAAAGTTGGGGTTATGAGAGCGTACCTTGGATGAGAGCCTAGGTGCCCCTTATATTCTAACCAAACCCTAATGGGCTTTGTCCCATTAATTAGGTGAATAACCAAGAGGCCCCACCGTTTATTTCAATAACTAGTGGGCCCCTCTCCTGATCATAACTCGTTCGTAACGGGTGTTATAAATACCTGCGCGCGCGTGCGCCGGTTGGACCTCATGGGCCTAAATCCTTGTCGTGATAGCCCATATGTTATGGGCTTCCCCGTAGGCAGTATCGTTTGGGCCTTGGAAGTCTGTATTGGTGTTGCTATGGCCCATTCGTCATCGGTCCGGGTGTAAATAGTATTCGTAGGTCGGGTTCATGACCCGAGGTTGGACTATACGTCATCAGGGTCAACCCGAATTTGAGTAAAATAACCAAAAAAAATAATTTTTAAAATCTTTTTAATAGAAAATCTATTAATTTATATTAAAAAAAATAAAAAATCTTTATTCGGGTCAATCGGGTTGACCCGAACCCGAGTTAGCCAAAATATTTCAACCCGATATCTGACCCTATTTAAAACTCGGGTTAGTCGGGTCGACCCGAATAAGATTTTTGACCCGAGTGACCCGACCCGAATAGGGTCGAGTCGTACACCTCTACTTCGAAGCACCTTCCTTCCTCCCATTCAAAAGCACAAGCACACATCCAAACACCTCTTTCCTTCCCTCCCTTCTCATACTAAACATCCATATGCCCATTCAGACTTCCCATAATTTGAGTTTTTTGCTGGTTCAGACGGGACCAGAACCTAAACCGAAAATGACAAAACTTAGGGACCGAAGAAAGGACTGGCGGGAGTTTGTCCCGGTTTGATTGCTTTTTGTTTTTCTGTTGATTCGGTCAGCCGGCTTGACATGCTCACCCCTACTTGACAATTCGGTCCTTCGATTCCATTCTCTCTCTGAGACTTGAATTACTGGCTTATATGTCATCCCTTTATTCAAATATTTCATTGTATTGAATGTATACTCTTATTTTAACCAGGATGGGGCTCTCACTGATGAGCAGCTTGAGAATGTTTTTCTACTGCACCAAAAAGGTACTGGAATTTCTGTCAAGTTTTATGGTTTTATCTTATTATTTTGGTTGTTGCTAAGTTTTTTTTATACTAGAATCAAAAGATTAGAATGCTTGGAAGAAGGTTGGCAACAATATTATTGTTTCCAACTCACAGATACTTTTTAAATTTCACTCTTTACATGTTTCTAGACGGATTTTATTTTTCACAATCAAAATTTGATTTTGCTCTACTACATTGCAGCCCTTGGAGCGAAGCTCCATATGCAAATGCAGAGATAATTGGAACTACCAGAGGCTTGTCACTTGATGGATTCTTGTCAAAGGTCCATATATACATGCTAATATTATTGTATCAACTGAGATTTCTAATTTTTGCTGTTTTTTATTATTATTTTTTGTGTGGGTGCAGTGGGCTTTAATGACCCGTCTGGACCCAATCTATAGTGCTAAGAACCCGCTTTACATTGGATATACTGGCGAACTTTCTGCTGCTCTAAGAGTTACCCGACGAAGAGCACTCGACCGCAAGAAGCGACATCTGCGGAATATGTCTTTCAGTGCTTCGTTTCGGACCAAAGAGGCGGGAAAAGTCATCATTGCTGAATACTTTAGTTGGGAAGTATTTCACATGAACCATATGCCTATTTGATTCCTCTCCCACTTATGGATTTCTCATAGGAGTAGGAATTGTAAACCATGTTGGTTAAACTGGACTAGTGATCCATCTATTGCTTGTTTATACTAGTAACTAGTAATCTGGACTAGTGATCCAGCTATTGCTTGTTTATACTAGTAATCCATGTAGCTTCTTTTGTTTCTAGCTCCCGGCTAGTTTAATAAAATCGGCGTTCAAAAAAAATGGGTGGATTGGTTAACGGGTCAAAACACGTCTCTTTTTAATATAGTTATGGTTTGACAAAAGCACTTATGTCATAACTTTCATGTTTTCTATTAAAACCAGGTTGTCAAATATGATAACGAAGATCATATTATCTCAATAATATTAATATTTTGTTTTTCCAGTTTTGACTACTACACAAATTTCCTCCAGCCGTCACTAGATTCTTAGACAAAGAAGTTCTATCTATGTGATACGCCAAGTGACTGGAAATTTCATGCTGCAGTGTCGTTCAATATTTCTTTTCCTTAAATTCGTTTTTTACTGTCTTGCTGCTAACTTATCTTATGCAATTCTATTTTTATTGTTTGATTTGCAGGCCATTTTCGGAGTTATATGCACCAACGACCAATGAGCTATTTGTTGTCAATACCGTTGGGACTGATGTGAGTTTCTTTCTTTTTATTTTTTGAATTGCAAAGTTAATTTCATTAAGAAAAACTAGCAAGGAGGCAGAGATTACAAAACACCAAAAAATTTAAACTAGACACCATTCCTAAACAACGCACACCTAAAAAGAAATTTAGAGGCTTCTTTTTTGTTGCTGAGCACCAGTTGCACGTTTCAGTATCTTAGATTACCTACTTCCCATCCTTCTAAATTTTCCATTGTCTTCAAATTTGATAGCATGTAAACTTTAGAAACCTCACCGATTAGTGAATGTGTTCCTTTGTGACATCTTTTAGTACCTCTATGTAAGATGTTTCAGAACGAGTACCATTTATGTTAACTCCGTTGTAGCTGTAGCAACAAATTTCCTTGAACCATCCAATTGTTGGTTCCTATTGTATTTTGCTATGTTAATTCTTAGTTTTGAAGTCCCCAACCCAGATGTCATTAACTAGAGCTTTAATATCTCAGACTTTGATGAAACCCAAATTGCTTCCTAGCCTATACTTCTTTTTAGCTAGATAAACGTCCACAATGGTTCCACAATTTACAAGAAGCTTCCAAATAGCTGATTTTGTATTCAGACCATCTGAAATGTTGTTGATGAAAAATGAGATTGCTTGCCCCCTGACATTGAAATCACTCTACCTTTGTCTTTTAAGCTTGCCCCGCTTTCCCCATGGAATTTCTCCTTAGTTTCACCTTTACCCACTCTATTTCATCTTCCGCCCCCTTGTTTTCTTCTCCATCGTATTCACCATCCTTATCTTCATCAGTAGATATCGCTTTTAGTTTAGTGATTTATTCCATGGAGTATGACAGGTCCTTTCGTCAAAAACTAAGAGATTGACTCATTTTTACAGGCTACAAAAAAAAACTTTGATTATGAGAGAGATAACTCAAGATTCTCTTGAAAAAATGCTTTTACATAAGGATGCTTTGGCTGTCTGCGACATAGCAGGGTTTATTAATGACAGGTATGTGGAAATTTGTTTTATCTTAGGCTTAGTTTATTGGATCTCTTTTAGGTAATGCGCCAAATTAAGTTCGATTTATATAGCCTTTCCAAAAAAAATATTAAGTTTGATTTAGACGGAGCAATATCGGGTTTAAACGATACTTAGTGTGTCAAGTATTACTGCAAAACTATTTATTTCAACAGAAAATCAATATATATATTTTTATTAAAAAATGGTTTGGGAGGTTTAATGCATCAGAATTGTTTCGGGTTGATTTTTAACCTACTTGACCTGTTTCTGTACAATTTTTATATTACAAATTTGGCTCATTATTGATAAAGCTTAACTCAGATCAAGTCATATCGACTCACTCACTCGTAAGTAAATGTTCCTTGGTTTATGCTATATGTATTAAGAGTACAGTCTTAGTTTGTTTTTATATTTTTCTAAGTATGGTAGATTAAGTCTTTTGCTTGTTAAAGTGTTCTTCCAGCTGCTTATTTTCATCTACAATTTGTTGTTGCCATATAGTTCAAATGAGGCTTCTTGGATTAGAGCTAGGGGTGTTATCGGGTCGTGTTGGTCATGTCAGGTTGATTCGGGTTTTGGTGTCCCAAATATTGACCCTAACCCGACCCTATAAGATATCGGGTTATCAGGTTTCGGGTCAAAACGGGTCAGGTTGAATCGGGTTGGGTTGTCTGGTTGTTATCGGGTTTTCGAGAGTTGACTGTCATAAACATAAAAGAAAGCACAGTTTGCTAAAATTTGTTTCTAAAGGCATATTTGGAGTACACGTTTGACAACTAGAATTGATCTTTGGGTTACATTAGCTAAGAAAGCACAGTTTGCTAAAATTTGTTTCTAAAGGCATATTTGGTGTACACGTTTGACAACTAGAACTGATCTTTGGGGTTACATTAGCTCATTTTGTCCAAACTAGTAATAAGCTAACATGATATATTTAATTAAATCATGTGGTCAACTTATTTGATAAAGTGAGCACGAAACTAACCTGTGATGGCAATTGGCAACATGTAAAAAAAGTGCAGTAGGTTACAGCTGAAAGCAAAAAAAAAGTATAGTGAGGTAAAAAAAATGGTGCAGTTAGTATATATTAAAAAGAAAGAGCAGTATGCTTCATAAGAAAAGAGAATTAGCGTTTGGGTAGTGGGCCTAAAATTGTATTACAATGCTAATAAATCACTACATCAGTCATCAAGTATGGAACTTTTGTGTTATTAGGTTTTAAATGAAAAAAAAAACACAATGTAGCGTTATACATTTATCGGGTTGAACCCGAACCCGATAACGTTTGAAAAAATAACCCTAACCCAAGGTTATCAGGTTGACCCGATAGACCCGATAAGCCGAGTTGGACCCGAATTAACCCGGCCCTATAAGGCTTTATCAGGTTCGGGTCGACCCATATGACACTTAGAGCCAAAGAATTGCTTGTACAAGTTGCTAGTCATGGGGAATCAAGTGGTTATGAAGTTCATTGTCTCGTCGTTGCAGCTAAAGGTGACCTTGCACCTTATCCGAAAGCAATTGAAGAGTTTGCTAAGGTAAATATTTTCTATTAGTGTTTTAGAAGATAGAAGTACACCACTATATGGAAAGATATTTTTTAATTAACTACTCTCCGTACCCCAAATTATGACTTATCTTAGGTCAACTCGTATTCGGTTAAATTCACATGTGTTGCTAGATTAAATTTATGACTTATCTTTTGGTGTTCATCTGTCCTTCCCTAGCTTGTTTCTGGTTGAATACACAAAGTAAGAACTTATTTAAGTCAACTCGCATTCGGTTGTTTGTGAATTTCAGGCCGTAGTTAAGGGGTGGTTTTTCTTTGTAGTCTATCGTTTCATCGCCTTCACCAATCACAAAGTAAGTGTGTTGTGTCGTGTGCTACATATCCTTTTTTTGTTGATGAAACTTGTTCCATCATGGGCTTTTAGCCTTTCTTTATTTTCTTTTTTTATCATCTAGAATTTGAATACTTAATCATATAAAGATCCTGCATTTTTGCATGTTTACAAACGGATTCTTTCATATGAAGATCCTGCATTTGAATACTTGATGTCTTACGTTAATGGAGGTTTTTGTGGTTTTATGTCGTAGAGAAGATGACTCAGATTTGGATGTTTAATTATTTTATTCTTATAACCTTATTATTATTTAAAGTTCTGTTTTAAACCTTATACTTTAGAATGTACCGCTTTACTCAAAGCCTTTGTTTCTTTTTTAGAGTGTTTTTTTTTTTACCCTATGTTAACAATATTTAGTTCAATAGCTCAACAAAGGCCAAAAACTGCTCACAAAAAACAATACGAATATACATGTATATTTTTAAATTTTTTACCATGTCACATATTGTTTTGGTATAAATTCACAAATGTTCAGTTATAAACCTAAAAAAAATGATTTTTTATAAAAATTAATCATGAATCAGTTATCATGATTTTTATGTTTTAATAATCACAAAGTTTGAGTTAAATTGGACTTGACCCGTCCCGACTTGACCTAACACATTGTCCATGGTTGACCCGTTATTTTTTCGCTTTTATTATATCGGTTTTGTGGCTGGGTCCGCCACTATATGTGCGTTAACTTTTTGTTTTTAACATTCTACATACAAACTGGCTATATAAATTGTCTAGAGTTGTGCATTTAACCTGGTGAGCATGTGGTTGCTCCATCTAAGACAACCCGGAAACTTGTGTATCTTAGTCGATCAAACATAGGTTGATTAAACCAATGTTACATCTTAGTTCATCAAACCTTAGTAGATGAAACCTAAGTTGATTAAACCTTAGTCAAGTAAACCTATCATACCTAAGTGGAACGTTGATAGACTTTTTAAGTCCAATGCCAATTTTGAAGTCAAAATTAAAGTTTGTTATAACTCGACTAAGACTTTCTTAGCTCGACTAGCACCCTTGTAAGTCAAATAGTCCCTTCAACACGCTATATAAGCTAGTCAAGGCTAAGCCGGGCTCAAGCTTCTATAAATTTCCTCGAGTCGAGCTCGAGCTCAATGTATGGGGCTTGAGACGATCCCGAGCTCGAGCTCGAGTTCTAGCGGGCTCATGCCCGGATCGTTTTGTTTCCACCCCCACTTGTAAGTTTGAGGATAGGAGCTACTTGGTTGCAAGCTTGTGGGAGGTGTGCGCACTTATTGGTTTACCCGAGTTAAATTGCGTCCAATCAAACAAGAATCTATATGACCTAGCAAATCTTCCCGATCTACGAACTTGTACTTGACTTAGAAAAATTAAGTGTATTTGACTTACAAGGGTTCTAGTTAAGCTAAGAAAGTCTTAGTCGAGTTATAACAAACTTTAATTATTTGACTTCAAAATTGGCATTGGACTTAAAAAGTCTATCAACGCTCCACTTAGGTATGATAGGTTTACTTGACTAAGGTTTAATCAACTTAGGTTTCATCTACTAAGGTTTGATGAACTAAGATGTAACAGATAATCAACCTATGTTTGATCGACTAAGATACACACGTTTCCACGTTGTCTTAGATGGAGCAACCACATGCTGACAAGGTTAAATGCACAACTCTAGACAATTTATATAGCCAGTTTGTATGTAGAATGTTAAAAACAAAAAGTCAACGCACATACAGTGGCGGACCCAGCCACAAAACCGATATAATAAAAGCGGAAAAATAACGGGTCAACCATGGACAATGTGTTAGGTCAAGTCGGGACGGGTCAAGTCCAATTTAACTCAACTAAGTTATTAAAACAAAAAATCATGATTAACTTGATATCATGATTAATTTTTATAACATAGTCATAACTGCAACATTTGTGAATTTATACCAAAACAATATGTGACATGGTAAAAAATTTAAAAATATACATGTATATTCGTATTGTTTTTGTGTGCAGTTTTGGCCTTTAGTAAAGGCTATTAAACTAAATATTTTAACAAGGGTAAAAAACAACACTCTGAAAAAGAACAAGGGTTTGAGTAAAGCGATACATTCTAAAGTATAAAGTTTAAAACAGAACTTTAAATAATAATAAGGTTATAAGAATAAAATAATTAAACTTCCAAATCTGAGTCATCTTCTCTACGACATAAAACCACAAAACCTACATTAACGTAAGACATCAAGTATTCAAATGCATCTTCATATGAAAGAATCCTTTTGTAAACATGCAAAAATGAAAGAATCCGTTTGTAAAAATGCAAAAATGAAAGAATCCGTTTGTAAAAATGCAGGATCTTCATATGATTAAAGTATTCAAATTCTAGATGATAAAAAAAGAAATTAAAGAAAGGCTAAAAGCCCATGATGGAACAAGTTTCATCAACAAAAAAAAGGATATGTAACACACGACATAACACACTTACTTTGTGATGGGTGAAGGCGATGAAACGATAGACTACAAAGAAAAACCACCCCTTAACTACGGCCTGAAATTCACAAACAACCGAATGCGAGTTGACCTAAAATAAGTTCTTACTTTGTGTATTCAACCAGAAACAAGCTAGGGAAGGACAGATGAACACCAAAAGATAAGTCATAAATTTAATCTAGCAACACATGTGAATTTAACCGAATGCGAGTTGACCTAAGATAAGTCATAATTTGGGGTACGGAAAATAGTTAATTAAAAAATATGTTTCCATATAGTGTTGTACTTCTATCCTCTAAAACACTAATACAAATAGAAAATATTTACCTTAGCCAACTCTTCAATTGCTTTCGAATAAGATGCAAGGTCACCTTTAGCTGCAACGATGAGACAAGGAACATCATAACCACTTGATTCCCCATGACTAGCAACTTGTACAAGCAATTCTTTGGCTCTAATCCAAGAAGCCTCATTTGAACTATATGGCAACAACAAATTGTAGATGAAAATAAGCAGCTGGAAGAACACTTTAACAAGCAAAGACTTAATCAACCATACTTAGAAAAAATATAAAACAAACTATAGATATGTAAAACCCTAAAATCAGAACAAGTGCAAAATTACCAAAATGCCCCTAATGTCAGAAAATTTAATAAAAGCATGAATAAAATTCAATCAAGTGTTATAAATTATAAAATACATCATGTGACAAGTATGAAATTTATATAAGATTAAAATATCTTATATTATGCAAGAAAAATAATTATTTCTTATAAATATGTATTTTGCCGAAATAATTATAAGTAAATTTCTTATATTATACAATTAAATATAAAATATAATAGGGAAATTATGAAATATTTTTAGGCAAAAATAAAATCTGATTTTATACTTTGAAAATACCCAAAATCTCGGCATTTTAGTTTGTATATCTTTTTATATACAATTTTCATTTGTAAATATCTTAAAAACCATTTCCAAAAACCCTAAACAATTAAAGTGGCGGCACCATTATTTTTTCAAGGCAAGAAACGAATTTTCTAGGGTTCTTGGGAGTACAAGGGAGCTAAGAAAATTATTGGTTCATTGGTTTGAAGCTTGATTCGATTTATGGTGTTCTTTTGAATTCGAAATACCTAGCCGAACTCAATAATTCATAAAATCATCCATAATTATTCAAGGTATTTTTATAACTCATTTTACATTATATACATCTGATATGTTCATGAGAAAAATTACCATGCACGTTATTTTGATTTATTAAGCTTAAACATGATCTAAACCCTAAATAATTGCAAGAATTGTATTTGGCTCTAAATAAATTTATACCTTTCTAATTTAACATGTTATATGACCTAAGAATATATCCTTGTATTCACCTTGTTCTATATTATCATTCATGACTTTATGCCTTTATTATGCTTTGATATGACACCATGATTATGACGTTTCGGCCTACTCTCCGGAGCAGGTTTGGGTCGTTACAATTATGGTATCAGAGCTCAGGCTTCCGACCTGTAGGCTCTAAAACTTGACCTGTGAGGATTGGGTAGACATTAGGTTCCTTCAGAATCGACGTTTATCTTCTGTCGCGTTTTGACCTTTTAACCGTTTAATCAAAACCTTTTTTTGCAAAATGTCAGATGTGAACACTCGTACCGATGCTGAAACATCGCGTCAGCTTTTCAGGCATACGTGGATGCCATGCTCCCACAGATTCGCAAGAATACCGCGCTTGTGTCTTCTCTGGTGGTAAACCTCCACCAGCCACAATTCATACTTGGGCTTGAGCGCTTCAATAAACAATACTGAACCCCATTCGTTCGAGAAGGCAGTAGCCCTTGTTGATGCTGAGAATTGGATCTCCCATATGGAGAAGATCTTCGACGTGATGGATTGTAATGATGCTTTTAAGACCATATTGGCTGTGTATAATTTGAGGTGACTCGTTAGCTTGTTGGAAGGCCTATAGCAGGCAAGGAGGAGATGCTGGGTCCATACCTGACATGGGCAGCTTTTCAAAGAGCGGTTCCTTTCTCAGTTTTTCCCTCGAGCTGAGCAAGGTCGCTGAAGATGGAGTACCATTCCATCCGCCAAAGGGCGAGTGAAAATAGTATCTGAGTACAATGCAAACGTTTCCTCCGTCCTAGCAGGTTTTTCCTTGACTGGCTGCTGGTACTAAAAGCAGAAGACAGGCAAGAACTTTTGTTGGTCTTCATAAGTCAATCCGTTGACCATAGTCATGTTTATACAGTTTACGATTGTTTTGCACAGGTTGCGTATTGTTGCCACGCAACTTGGAAATCCTTCATGGACAGGGGATGACAATGATAGGTTCCAAGAACGTTCAGACAAGAGGTAAACTTTTAGTAATCGAATCTTTGAGACCTTATTCCATGTTTTATCATCCTTATCTTTATATCATGTGCCACCCAATTATTCTTTCAGGCACAAGAGTGGAGACCGTTATCACCCTTACAGTCAGCAGGTATCCACGGAGTTCACGTTCAGAGTGATGACGACAAAAAATGACCGCAAGGGTCAGACAAGCAAAGGGCGGTGGTGGTAACTACCGTAACAACAATAACAACAACTACTCTCGTGACAACAACAGGTCAAATCTTAATCGTTATCGTCTTTAGCTGTTATAGGATATGAATCTAACATCACGTCATGGTAACAGGAATTCTGGTACTGGACGCGACCAAAGGAACAGAGGTCAGCAATCCCACCGATCTACCAACTCGGGTAAATCATTTGAAATAACAAGTTTATTCTCTATATGTCTCAAAGTTCATGTCTCATAATCTATCTTTGAATCAGGTTCCCAGCAGTCCAGGGTACCCTCTGAGGGTTATACTCACCCTGTTTGCAACACATGTGGACGTAGACACCCAGGAGAGTGTCGTCGTGCTGCTGGTACTTGCTTCAAATGTGGCCAGGCTGGTCATCTTCAGCGGGACTGCAAGAAGAACATGGGTGCTAGTTCGTCTGGTCATGCTGACAAGAAGCCAGACGCATCAGGCCGTGTCTTTGCACTTACTCAGGATCAGGCCGCCAATACTTCAGGTACCATCACTGGTGCATTATTTATATTCGGACGTGCAGTGTTTGTTTTATTTGATACGGGTGCGACACATAAATATTTTTTTTTTTACCTTGAATCTACCAAGTTTGCCTCATGTTATTACTGTGACACCATATATTACATGATCATGTATTCTGCAAATCCAACCACCCCATGAAAGACTCCGCACGTATTACCCATGTATATAGATATCTTCCTCTACATTTGAATGAGAAGAATCGTTCAGTTAATGCACTTCCCTTGGATATGTGTGAATTTGACATAATTCTGGGTATGGACTGGTTAGCAGCACACCGTGCTACGATTGACTGTCATTCCCGTCGTGTTATATTCGGCGATATTCATGCTCCTGAATTTATTTATCATGGTTCATTACCGGGAAAACCTATGAAGATCATTTCCGCTTTAAAAGCACGGTACCTTACTAGCGCATGCTGTGTGAAGGTTTTCTGGCCTACCATTCATGACACACTCTAGACGTTTCATATCTATTCATTGACAGCCGATTGTTTCTGTATTTCAGGATGTATTTCCTGATAACTTCCAGGAATACCTCCTATTCGCGACGTTGAGTTTTAAAACATTGAGCTTATTCCCAGGAGTGAGCCGATCATCCAAAGCTCTAATCCGCATGGCACCGATTGAGTTTAAAAAGAATAAAAGGATCAATTACAAGAATTGTAAGAGCGAGGTTTTATTCGCCCGAGATGTATCGCCAAGAGGGTCACCGGTTCTGTTATCAAGAAGAAGGATGGTAGCTGAGATTATAAACGAACTACCGTGAATTGAACAAGATCACCATTTAGAATCGTTATCCCCTACCACGTACGATGATTTTATTTGATCATTCTTCAGGGCGCTAAACCTTTTTCCAAGATGATTTTAACGGACAACGAGATAAGACACTTAAACCTAATAATCAACAAGCTTCACGGTAGCTCTTTAAAAGAATTAACTTTTAAAGGTGAGCCGTACGTCGCTAGTGACACAAAAGGTAAGTTTTAAATCTTTGGTTCGAGAACTTATTAATGGATAATACTTCAGTTGAAAGTATTATATGTTGGTGTTCTTTTACCAACTTTATGATTTTTATTGATAATTAAGGATTTTTTTTTATTCTTGATTTTTTTTTGGTTTTTATATATATAAATATACTAATAAAAGAAAATAAAAAATATTTTTGTATTTTTGTTTTTTTATAAAGAAAATAACTCCACAAGGAAGGATCTTCAAAGTACTAATTGTCAAACTTCGAAACGACAAACACTTATACACTCCTCCCCGGCAACGGCGCCAAAAATTGATTAGGAGTAAATTCAACCCTTTTTATATATAAATAAATATAAATAAATATAAATATATAACGAGGATCAAAATCCACAAAATCAATGAAACCGAGAGTATATGATAATATGATATTCCCGGGTCGTAGTCCCAACGAGGAGCGAATTGGAAAGTCGAGAGTCGGTTTGGTATTTGATGTTTGAATAGATCAAAATTTGGATTGGATTTCTAAATCTACGGGAAAAATAAAGCAATCTATACTAAAAACGAGAAAATTACACAAATGATACTAAAAATGAAAACAGGAAGCTAAAACGACACACTAAAAACCCTAAAACTTGAAATATTAACCCTAAAGTGATTTTTTTTACTTTTCCTAAAAGTAATAGACTAAAAAGTAAGAATAAAGAAGACTAGAACGAATACGGAGTTAAATTAAGTTCAAAAACGAGAAAACGAAAATCGGGCCCGAGACCCGTGCTTTAAAAACTCAAAATGTGCAAAAATGACCCTATGAAAGTTTTCCTATTTTTCCTAAGTGTAATATGACAAAATAAAATTTTCTAAAAAAGAAAAATATTTTTTTTTATTTTTATTTAATTTATTATAATTAAAATACGAATTAAAAGAAAATAAATTATAAAAAATACTAACCTTTAAGCTAAAAATCTAGAAAAATTCCTAAAAATAGTTGACACTATGACAGATTTTCTAAAAATAAAAGCCCAACCTCTCGGCTTATAAATAAGCCGTGAAAAAGCCCAAAAGAGCTTATAAGCTTACTGCCTAAACGTCTATAAGAATAAAACAAATACACACTCTACCGGATGAGCTAATGTAGCACAGCGGTAGAGTATGTATTAAAGGGTTGAGAGTGTTTGAGGTCAGGGGTTCGAGCCTTGTGCTCACCCTTGACTTCCACTTTCCCCTTTTATTTTTTTAATTTTTCTTTTAACACTTTTATAAAACACACAAAAATAATCACTTTTAAAACTTGAACTTTTCGATGAAACTTAGTAAATAAGCTGGAATAAGCACAGGAAAAGTGGGCAGTGAGCTTTTTACACTAAAGGCTCATAAAATGCTAAGCTGTTAAGCTAGCTTAGGCCCAAATAAGCTCAAGCAAAGTGGAAATAAGCAAAAACAATCCTATACTAAAACCTAATAAGCAACTTTAATCTAAATAAGCCAGGGAAAATAAGCATTAAAGCAAAAAAGGCAGATTAGCTGATTTAGACTAAGGACAACTTATGCTAACTGGTATGCATTTTTCAGGCAAATAAGCAAATAAAAAAAAAGAAATAAGCAAGAACAAATGGCTACCCTATCCTAATAAGCTAAATGCAATGAAAATAAGCAAAGAAAAACAAGTAAATAGGCCAGAAAAGTTCAAATGAGCTTATTGCCAAAATTGGCAGACCAAACAGTCAAAAGGCACTCTTTTGGCTTAAAATTTAAGCTGCTAGAGGAGACTCCTAAGGCTTAAGGCTTTAAAGGGCTTGTAGATTAGCTTAATGGCTTCCTAAAAAGCCAAAAAGATCAAGGTAAGGAATCTAAATAAGCAACAAAAACAAGCTGTCAAAGTGACAGTTTACATTAGGGGAAGCTTAACAAGGAAAAATAGGCTAAAAGTGAGCTTAGAAATAAGCTGGCTAATAAGCTCAGAATTCGAATTAGAGTTAAAACAGATGGACTTAAGCTAGCAAAGAGCTTATGCTCAAAATCCTAAAAGCTAAAAATCATTTTTAACATCTGATAATGGTGGTTGGAAAATGCAGTTTTACGCTAAAAACACTTGACCAAAAATATGAAAAGATTTGGACAGACTAAAGGGAAAACTTAAAGACAATTTGACTCACTCTTTTTATACTTAAAAAGACTCAAAAACTGAATTTTCAAATACTTAATCTAAAAAGCTTATAAACTGTTTTTGTGATAACAGTTAATAAGACAAAGTAAAGGAAACTCAAATACAGCTTTTTAAACCAAAAAAAAACTTTGAAGAACAGATTACAACTCTTAAATATGCTTGACAAAGGTGTCCAAGTAACCCACAAAGTTTTTAAAACAGATTTGACCCACTTTGGGCCACTATCCCAAACACCCCTTAATGTATGAAAACCACTTTTTTAAGGCAAATTTTTATGATTTAAGCAAATTTCCTTAAAGAACAGATAACAAGTATGAAATATTAAGCAGAAATAAGCAATCTCAACACAAAAATAAGCACTATAATAAGCTGATACAAAATAAGCAGTTTTAAGAGCAAATGTGGACAGATTTAAGCAAATTCTATAAAAGATAAATAAACTAACAACTAAGATAAATAAGCTTTAATCTACCATAGATAAGCACAAATAAGCAACTAAAAACAGATAGTAAGCAATAATAAGCACCTAAACAGTAAAAAGCTTAAAAATAGAAAATGAGAACTTACAAGGACCCTTGCTCAAAACAGGGCTCATACAAAGATTCTACAAGCTCTAGCTTGTTAAAAACAAGCTAGTGGGGGTCCATAAGCACTTCCATTGCTTGCTTATCTTCCAATATTTGCTGAGGTAATTTGAGGGGGAATTTTTTTTTGTTTTCTTAACACTTTTTATACTTAAGTCTTCTTTCGTTAAAACAGCTTTTTGAATAGCTTATGATGACTCAAAGCTTATGCAAGAGCTTAGATGAACATGTGAAAAAGACAATAAGCTTAATGATAATAATTAATAATTCCTTAAAACATCATTACATAGAAAATTAAAAAGACAAGTAAGATTAAATGACTGATATTATTTAAATGAATGAGTGAATAAAAAAGGACAATATAATAAAAATGACAAAAGATTTGTACAAGCTTTGCCTTCATAACAAATTCGAAACCCTCTTAACCTTAGCTATTACAAGACTAATTTATAATGAAACCTAAACTATGAGGTCTTCACCAGCTGTGTATTTGTTGTGTTTCTTTGGTGAGGAGAGAAATACATTCAAATCATCTGGCCCTCGGTTTTTCTTGTTGCCCAATCTGAGTCATCACAAACCATTTGATTTTTTCTGCCCAAAGCGGACTTAGAGGGATTGCCAAGGTGGAATTGAGGTGGGGAAGGGGTGCAAGTTATGGGTTTTGTTGGTTTGCAGGTTAATGGGACAAAAGAGACGATGAATAGTACCAAAACCCTTTTGGCGGGTAAACAAGTTGTATATCTTTGTTTGTTTTTGGACAGGGGTGAAGGGTGAGGGTTTTGATAATATGGCAAGAGAGGCCCCTCATTTATATATGTTTTGTTACAAGAAACGTCCTTGTGGTGATAATAATATTGGAAGGTTGGCAACATTAGTCCTTTAATATGTATATTAGAATTACACCGAAGGTCCTTGTGATGTTAACAATGGTTAAGTGAAGAAATAGGGCTTTTTGTGGTTTAAATTGTTTTGGGCCAAAGGTTTGGCCTGTTAATATATTTAAAGTGATTTTGAGGGCTTTTTAGTCTTTATGCTATATACTAATGGGCTGACCCGGCCCATTAGATGGGTACGGGTGGTTCCATTAAGTATTCTTTGGTATCGGCTCCGGTTTTGACTGTTGACTTTGTCGGGGTTTGACTTTACTTTGTTACTTTTGAGCTTCGATTTGATTTTTCTTTTCACAATACTTTCTATTCCGATGCTTGATTTTTGCCGTTTTTTTGCTAGGGCTTTTCATCCTTTTGTCGGATATCCGTTTCCTGCATAATACAAATGAAAATATACAAATACAATGTATTTTTGGTACGTTTTTGGACATTTAAAGTCCTGGTTTTGAAGAAAGGTATGTGTAATTAAACGCATACCAAAATCCCCCATACTAAGATATTGCCGTGTCCTCACGCAATGCTATGAAGTAAGCACTTAGAAAAACTAAAAATCTCGATCAACATATCATAGATTTGGGCCAGTTTATATCAATTGGGCTCGTTTGGTAAATGAAAGGGATAATGGGCTTTTAGTGGTTAAATATAAAAGGGATTGGGCTCATGGTCTTCATATAGTATACTAATGGGCTGACCCGGCCCATTAGATGGGTTTGGGTGGGTCCATTAAGTATTCTTCGGTATCGGCTCCGGTTTTGACTGTTGACTTTGCGGGGCTGACTTGACTTCATCTTGGGTTTGCTTCGATTTGACTTTGTCTTTTCCACGCTTTTCCATTCCGTGCTCAGTTTTGTTGTTTTTAGCTTGATTTTTCGTCCTTTTTTTCGGATATCCGTTTCCTGCACAATATAAGTGAAAACATACAAATACAATGTATTTTTTGTACGTTTTTGGTCATTTAAGTCCGATTTTAATGGTGAAAGGTATGTGTAATTAAACGCATACCAAAATCCCCCATACTAAGACATTGTCGTGTCCTCACGCAATGCTATGAAGTAAGCACTTAGAAAACTAAGAATCTCGATCCCCCTCGACTAATAACCTCGAAAAGTAGCTAAGTGTTTGTTGAGGGGAAGTAAAGACTCATAAGTTTGGAAAAGCCCCGTCTTTACCATTTTAAATATATACTCTTACACATATTTTTGTATTTTTTATTTTAAGCAACTAACTAACTTATTTGACTTTCGTTATTTTATAACTTTTAGGGATCATAGAACAAGATGCATTTTGATCCGAGAATGCCCCAAAAAGGATAAATTCATCGTCCCCGACTTTTTATTTATTCCAAACCAAGCTTAAAACGAAATCACCGCTAAATATGAGTTAAGATGCTAACACTACTCATATTTGCAACTTGTGAACTTTTCACTCCCGACAATTATTATATCTTAGGTGTATGTGCTATTTTGAATTTCAACCATGGATCAACGTTTTGCAAAATTCTATGCTTCACGTTTCACCCGAGAATAATGAGTTTGAAGGCGAGATCATCCCATGTAGCGACTTTCGTCTTGACACATCCCAACCTTGCGGCTAAGTGACCAGGCTTTTGACACCTCACAGAGACTAGTATCGGGACTCACAGACCTTAGGTTTCAAAAACTCTCAGATTTTCCGTATACACATAGCTTATAAAATAGAATAGTTAAAGTTTAAAAGCATATTTAAATTTAATAAAAAGAGATCTATTTATTCATTCACACTTAATATTAAACATTTATGCAATTGTAACCCTCGACCTTTTAGAAGGCTGCAACATCGGTTGTGAGCCGGCAAGATGCAGCAAACTTTTATCAGCCCACAGTTTATATTTATTATATATTTTTTTCATTTTTCAACATATCATCATCATTTTTTTATATATATGATAGAGAGAAGACTTCTTTTTGAAAAATTCAAGTATAAATGTGAACTAAGGCTAAATTTTTTGCTATATACTACATAAAAATTATTGATTTAAGTTTAATCTCCAAAAATAGCACGTATATTAGTCCGGTTAGAAGCTTATGGGAGAAAAAGTGACAAATTACACACATAAGCTCTTAAGATTTCCAAATAATCCTTGTTTAGCATCCAACTCATACTTAACTCTATCATTTTTCGTTCTTCGCAAATATTCGCGAACGCTTAGTCTAAATGTTAAGGAACAAGCTAGAGCTCAACACGCTCGATCGAGTCAAAATTTACTCTTATTCTACCCAGCAGGAAAGTCAAAATTGTGACAAAACACTTATTTTATTTTTGAAAATTTTTAATTTTTTTTCATTTTTTGGTATTTTTCAAAAATTTTGGTGGTAAAAACGGGCTTACGTGAAAACAACGACTGCAGGCATAATCAAATCGAAGATCCCCCCATACTAGACTAAACATTGTCCTCAATGTTTTACGAAGGGCCTCTACGTAAATCCTAAGCCGTTTATTAAGTATGCTTAAAGATAAACGTTAGTCGATAAGATTTGGATATCAGATTCCCAAAATGAAGCTGAGGATTTGAAGCTCTTGTGATCGAAGGACAAAAACCGCGAGCACGAGAGGCTTCAAAAATCCAGGAAATCCTGGACAATACAACACAAAACACAAAACATGGGAAAGGAAAAAGCGAGCCTCGTCACACAACAAAAAACACTTATTCATTACTACCATACTACTACTACTAATACTACTACGATGATAATACTAGGATAAACATGAGTTGCCTCACACGAAGCGCTTGTTTTAGGTCACTTAGCTTGACCTAATCCCCCTATACTAGAGTTTGTCAAGGGGGATAAAAGTGGAGACACGGAACATCCAAGACTCGGATGTCCTCTTGGTAAGAGCAAGGAAAAATCTCCATCGGGCTTTCAAGAATTTTGGTGACTTTGAAAGCTCTAGTTCCCCGATGAGATAGTTCCGGGAGAAGAGAGGTATGAACTCTTTTAGAAGTGAGAATCCCGGGGTTGAAAACTTTTTCCTCATTTTCGGATGGAAACGAGAGTACAGCTCCAAGCCCGGGAACTTCTTTGTGGAACGAAAGTTCATAAAGAGAAAGAGGAGGATTAAAATCCTCAAGAATTAAAGAAGCATTAGTGGTCTTCTTTACATTCTTATCTGGTGTTGCAAAGTTGATGACTTCAAAGAGGTTCTCATGAATAAGTATACCCGGATTAAATACCTTGTCCTTGTTGTTGGTCGAAGGCAAAGCATCAACCTCGGAAAAATCCTCATAGAAAACCGAGTCACACTCGGGGAAAGGAAGGACATTATTTGATTTAGGAAGATCAAGTTCATCAATCAAGAGTTTAGACTCTTTGATTTTCTCTTCCTTGAAGTCAAATGGATCATTATAAGTATCATCATTAACGGGTTCAAGATCAAAGATATTATCATCATCCCATAATGTTGGGGATGAGTAATAAAGATCATCATCAACATCATCATATAATGGTGGAGATGAATAATCGAGAGCATGTTCATCGGTGAACATCTCGAGAATGGTAACAACAAGATCGTTATCGAGAGAATAGTTTGCTAATGGAGATTGAGTAAGCAAACATTTCACTTCTTTAATAACGTCTTCCAGAGTCATATCATCATTTCCCGGTGGAAATGAATCAATAAGAGCGAGTTCATCGGCGAACTCCTCGGGGATAGCTTTAACAAGATCGTCATTTCCCGGTGGAAATGAGTCACTAGCAAGATAAGCTTTAAATTCTTCCTAAATTAATTCACTTTCTTCTAAGGAGATAAGTGTGGGAGAAGGAAAAGTGGTACTGCCACTTAAGAGATTATCATGAGATAGAGGGAGATCTTTTTTAGAATCAAAGTTTATCATTTTCTCAATTACCATGTCTCCCTCCGGATCAAAGATATCATACTTAACTTCCAGTGAAGTTAAGTCGGTATGAGAAGTGAGAGAAGAAGTGGGATTGCCACTTGGGTGATTTGTTTCAAACAAATCTTCACGAATTTCTTCATGTGAAACATTGTAGATATCAATCATGTTGATTGATTCTTGATGAGGTTCGTTTGAATAGCTTGAAGTGTCCTTTCTCATGTTCAAGATTAGTCTTTCATTACCGTCACGGAGAATCATTTCTTCTCCATGAACGTCAATAAAAGCACGAGCGGTCCGTAAGAAAGGTCTTCCCAAGATGAAGGGGACACGAGGATCGCTTTCGTAATCAACAATGACAAAATCAGCGGGGAATGTGAACTTTCCAACCGGAATAAAGACATCTCTTGCAATTCCTTTCGGAGTACAAATATCTCGGTTAGCTAGTTCAAGAGTCATTTGGGTGGGAATAAGCTCAGGTAAACCTAAATCTTTCCATACGGAGAGTGGCATCAAGTTTATGCTAGCACCTAGATCGGCTAGGGCTTTGCACTTGAGCTCATTAAAATCACACGGAATGAGAAATTTCCCAGGGTCACCTAGCTTTTTAGGAAGCTTCTTTAGGATAACCGCGAAGCAATTTTCACTAACGGGTGTATTTGCCAATTCTATAAGCTTCTCCTTATTGGAAAGAAGACTCTTAAGCGTCTTTTGATATTTCGGGATAAGAATTAATGCATCGGCAAGAGTGATATTGATATGAAGTTGTTTAAACATTTGCCAAAATTTGTGAATTTGAACATCATCCTTTTCTTTTTGTTTCTCTTGGTACATTCTAGACGGATAAGGGATATTCGGGTGACGAGGATCCCTTTGATGAATCACAAAATTTCTTTGTTTAGCTTTTTGGACTAGAGGAGGTGGGACCTTGATGGTAAACTCACCATGTTCCGAGTCCGTGAAAGTCTCCTCTACACGTTCATCCTCCTCCGGATTAATGAATGGAGGAGGGATAGGAACGGAAGGTTCATCAAGAACAAGACCACTTCGAGTGGTAATGGCTTTCAATTCACCTTTTGGGTTAGCAACGGTGTTGCTAGGGAGAGATCCCGTACCCGATGAAGAAGCGGTATTCATTTTGATAAAGTTACCTAGCATACTTTTAAGCCTTTGATTCGAAGTAGCCAAGTTGTTCATTTGAGTTTGCATTGAATTGATCTTGTTTTCATTAATCCTAATGTAGTTTGTTAATTCTTGCGGTAAAGCAACCGGAGGTTGGGTATTAGGGGCTTGATAATTTTGAACCTGATTCTGATTATGATTAGCACCCTGGAAAAACTGATTTCTACCCTGATTGTTACTTTGGTTGTTTCCATGATTCCGGTTTTGGTAAGGCTGGACCTGGTTGTTTTGATTTTGACTGCTTTCGGTTTTGATTTTGATTCACATTAAACCCTGGTGGTCCGAGATAATTGTCCGAACGATAGCTAAGCAGATTGCGGTTACCTTGAGGTTGGTAGGAATTACCACCTTGATTGTAGGCTCCCACAGCATATACGTTCTGATTTTGGCCAACGGTGGCTGGCGAAATAAAATCAATGATAAATGATGACCACCACATTCTCGGCAACTCGGTGTTACTTCATAACTTGTTGGTTTGTTTGGAGCATTCTTGTTAAGTTCCTATTCATTTCTTCCATTTGAAGCTTAAGGGATGCTATTTCTGGATTAGAAGAAGTGATAGAACTCGATGACTCATTCCGTTGAGCGGAAGTATCCCAATCATTGTGATGGGTGGTCATATTTTCGATGAGATCATAACACTCTTCGGGGCGCCTTTTCATAAAGGTCCCGCCGGCAGCTGCATTGGATGATCACATGCCCTTAATGGTTAACCCGTTATAGAAAGTATCTATTTGAGTCACGGGTAACATGTTGTGGTTAGGACATCGATCAATTGAAAGCTTGTAACGTTCCCATGCTTCGAATAACGATTCATCGGGTTCTTGACGGAAATTCGTAATATCATTTCTCAACTTGGTCACCATAGAGGGTGGGAAGTATTTTTCGAGAAATATTTTTGCCATTTGGTCAAAAGTGGTGATAGAATTCCTTGGCAAACGATCAAACCATTCGGCGGCACGATGTTGCAAGGAGTAAGGGAAGAGATATAGACGAAGGGCGTCATCGGAGACCCCATTCACTTTCATACTTTGGGTGACATGCAAAAACTTGTCAAGATGCTTGTTGGCATCATCACCCGGTCCACGAAATGGACACGAATTTTGAACTTGTTGAATCATGTCATTCTTAAGTCCAAAATTCGTTGCTTGAATTGCAATCGGGGCAATTGGTCCACCTCGACCATCCAAAGTTGGTTGGCACAACTCCTCCATTGTTCGGAGGTCGGGAACGGGTAAACCACCTCCCGCGGGAGGTAGTCCGTCATCACCGTTTCCGTTAGCGGCCATGTTGATTTCTTCAAAATTGTTCAAAAGATTAGGATTAACACGAGTTCTTCTTCGAATTGTACGTTCGGGATCTTCGAGAGGCGGAAAAAGATTCCTTGTCGAAGATCGAGTGCTCATGCACTAAAGAGAAATATACAAAAAAAAGATTATACTAATTAAAAAAAATTTTGGTTTTTTTTTCAACAATTGATTCACAATTTATTTTAATAACGGACAATGAGATAAGACAACTTAAACCTAATAATCAACAAGCTTCACGTGACACAAAAGGTAAGTTTTAAATCTTTGGTTCGGGAACTTATTAATGGATAATACTTCAGTTGAAAGTATTATATGTTGGTGTTCTTTTACCAACTTTATGATTTTTATTGATAATTAAGGATTTTTTTTATTCTTGATTTTTTTTTGGTTTTTATATATATAAATATACTAATAAAAGAAAATAAAAAATATTTTTGTATTTTTGTTTTTTTATAAAGAAAATAACTCCACAAGGAAGGATCTTCAAAGCACTAATTGTCAAACTTCGAAACGACAAACGCTTATACACTCCTCCCCGGCAACGGCGCCAAAAATTGATTAGGAGTAAATTCAACCCTTTTTATATATAAATAAATATAAATATATAACGAGGATCAAAATCCACAAAATCAATGAAACCGAGAGTATATGATAATATGATATTCCCGGGTCGTAGTCCCAACGAGGAGCGAATTGGAAAGTCGAGAGTCGGTTTGGTATTTGATGTTTGAATAGAACAAGATTTGGATTGGATTTCTAAATCTACGGGAAAAATAAAGCAATCTATACTAAAAACGAGAAAATTACACAAATTATACTAAAAATGAAAACGGGAAGCTAAAACGACACACTAAAAACCCTAAAACTTGAAATATTAATCCTAAAGTGAATTTTTTTACTTTTCCTAAAAGTAATTGACTAAAAAGTAAGAATAAAGAAGACTAGAACGAAAACGGAGTTAAATTAAGTTCAAAAACGAGAAAACGAAAATCGGGCCCGAGACCCGTGCTTTAAAAACTCAAAATGTGCAAAAATGACCCTATGAAAGTTTTCCTATTTTTCCTAAGTGTAATATGACAAAATAAAATTTTCTAAAAAAGAAAAATATTTTTTTGATTTTTATTTAATTTATTATAATTAAAATACGAATTAAAAGAAAATAAATTATAAAAAATACTAACCTTTAAGCTAAAAATCTAGAAAAATTCCTAAAAATAGTTGACACTATGACAGATTTTCTAAAAATAAAAGCCCAACCTCTCGGCTTATAAATAAGCCGTGAAAAAGCCCAAAAGAGCTTATAAGCTTACTGCCTAAACGTCTATAAGAATAAAACAAATACACACTCTACCGGATGAGCTAATGTAGCACAGCGGTAGAGTATGTATTAAAGGGTTGAGAGTGTTGAGGTCAGGGGTTCGAGCCTTGTGCTCACCCTTGACTTCCACTTTCCCCTTTTAATTTTTTTTATTTTTCTTTTAACACTTTTATAAAACACACAAAAATAATCACTTTTAAAACTTGAACTTTTTGATGAAACTTAGTAAATAAGCTGGAATAAGCACAGGAAAAGTGGGCAGTGAGCTTTTTACACTAAAGGCTCATAAAATGCTAAGCTGTTAAGCTAGCTTAGGCCCAAATAAGCTCAAGCAAAGTGGAAATAAGCAAAAACAATCCTATACTAAAACCTAATAAGCAACTCTAATCTAAATAAGCCAGGGAAAATAAGCATTAAAGCAAAAAAAGCAGATTAGCTGATTTAGACTAAGGACAACTTATGCTAACTGGTATGCATTTTTCAGGCAAATAAGCAAATAAAAAAAAGAAATAAGCAAGAACAAATGGCTACCCTATCCTAATAAGCTAAATGCAATGAAAATAAGCAAAGAAAAACAAGTAAATAGGCCAGAAAAGTTCAAATGAGCTTAATGCCAAAACTGGCAGACCAAACAGTCAAAAGGCACTCTTTTGGCTTAAAATTTAAGCTGCTAGAGGAGACTCCTAAGGCTTAAGGCTTAAAGGGCTTGTAGATTAGCTTAATGGCTTCCTAAAAAGCCAAAAAGATCAAGGTAAGGAATCTAAATAAGCAACAAAAACAAGCTGTCAAAGTGACAGTTTACACCAGGGGAAGCTTAACAAGGAAAAATGGGCTAAAAGTGAGCTTAGAAATAAGCTGGCTAATAAGCTCAAAATTCGAATTAGAGTTAAAACAGATGGAGTTAAGCTTGAAAAGAGCTTATGCACAAAATCTTAAAAGCTAAAAATCATTTTTAACATCTGATAATGGTGGTTGGAAAATGCAGTTTTTAGCTAAAAACACTTGACCAAAAATATGAAAAGATTTGGACAGACTAAAGGGAAAACTTAAAGACAATTTGACTCACTCTTTTTATACTTAAAAAGACTCAAACAAAGACTCAAAAACTGGATTTTCAAATACTTAATCTAAAAAGCTTATAAACTGTTTTTGTGATAACAGTTAATAAGACAAAGTAAAGGAAACTCAAATACAGCTTTTTAAACCAAAAAAAAACTTTGAAGAACAGATTACAACTCTTAAATATGCTTGACAAAGGTGTCCAAGTAACCCACAAAGTTTTTAAAACAGATTTGACCCACTTTGGGCCACTATCCCAAACACCCCTTAATGTATGAAAACCACTTTTTTAAGGCAAATTTTTATGATTTAAGCAAATTTCCTTAAAGAACAGATAACAAGTATGAAATATTAAGCAGAAATAAGCAATCTCAACACAAAAATAAGCACTATAATAAGCTGATACAAAATAAGCAGTTTTAAGAGCAAATGTGGACAGATTTAAGCAAACTCTATAAAAGATAAATAAACTAACAACTAAGATAAATAAGCTTTAATCTACCATAGATAAGCACAAATAAGCAACTAAAAACAGATAGTAAGCAATAATAAGCACCTAAACAGTAAAAAGCTTAAAAATAGAAAATGAGAACTTACAAGGACCCTTGCTCAAAAAAAAAAAAAAAAAAAAAAAATAAAAAAAAAAAAAAAAAAAAAAAAAAAAAAAAAATAAAAAAAAAAAAAAAAAAAAAAAAAAAAAAAAATAAAATAAAAAAAAAAAAATATGGCTTCATACAACAAGATTAACAAGCATCTAGCTTGTTAAAAACAAGCTAGTGGGGGTCCATAAGCACTTCCATTGGTTGCTTATCTTCCAATATTTGCTGAGGTAATTTGAGGGGGAAAGCTTTTTGTGATTTTTTTGGTTTTTTTAGGTTAGAATTGAAAAACAGACTTTTGAATAGTCTCAAAAGCTTATGCAAGAGCTTAATGAACAGTGTGTAAAAGACAATAAGCTTAATGATAATAATTAAAGAAAATCCTTAAAACTTCATTAACTTAAAAATTAAAAAGACAAGTATTTAAATGACTGATATTTAAATGATAGTGAATAAAAAAAAGACAATATATTAAAATGGACAAAGATTTGTTACAAACTTTTGCCTTAATTACAAAAATCCGACCCCCTAAAACTAGAACTATCTAGCCCTATTTATACTAAAACTTAAGAACTTGATGTCTTCACAGCTGTGTTTCTTGTGTTTTCATTGTGAGGAGAAAGTCTTGTCCAATCTTAGCCCTTGATTAAGCTTGGTGCCCACTCAAAATCATCACAACCTTTGATCACTTGTCCTCATTCTATGTCCAATAGTAAAGCTTGGGATTGCCAAGCTGTCCTTGGCAGGTTGGGGGGTGGGGGAGAGGGTTTTTTTGGAGTTGTTGCAGGTGTAAAAGAGGTAAACGACAGGTGAATAGTTATTGGGTTGTTTGGCAGGAAATGAGTAGGGATGTACAGTGTTTTGAGTATTAGCAGGGGTGAGTTTGGTGAATTGTCTAGTTTAGTCCCTCATTATTATAACTTGTATTGCAACTTTCGTCCTTGTGGTTTATAACAATTTTGAGACTTGGCAAGTATTACCCCTGAGAGTGTTATGCTTTATTACACAGGTGGTCCTTGTGGGTTATAAGAGTTTGGAAATATGGCAATTTCAGCCCCCCAGTTTGTATTATATTATTGCATATAAGGTCCTTGAGTGGTACATCTTTAAGAGGTTGGCAGAAATGCCCCTTCAACTTGTATCTGGGCTTAAAAATCTTCAAATAATGTGCAAATGGGCTGACCCGACCCATTAGATGGGTACGCGTGGGCCCATTTAACATTTCTTCGGTTACGGCTTCGGGTTTGACCTTTGACTTTTCCGGGTTGACTTTGACTTGACTTTGGCTTTTCCACTCTTTCCATTCCATGCTCGGTTTTCGTCCGTTTTTGCTTGATTTTTCGTCTTTTTCTCGGATATCCGTTTCCTGCACAATATAAATGAAAACATACAAATACAAAGTATTTTTGGTACGTTTTTGGTCATTTAAATCCGGTTTTAATGTAAAACGGTATGTGTAATTAAGCACATACCATTGTATAGGTTGTAGATGAATTCCAAGAATAGGAGATGGCTATGATACTCATTTGGGGTTCACTATTCTCTTTGGCATAAGGATTCAAGGTTAGATGTGGTACTAAGCTTAGTTCATATTGCTGCAGAAACTTTGTACTGCTAGTACCAGAATTAATACCGCTAGGCTTACTTAGTACTGCTCGAAGATATCTACAGATGATTATGGTGTTTGAATTGAGTGCAAAGCTATATAATGCAGTTTGGTTTGTTTTTGAGAGCCCTTCCTATGGTACTAAGTTAGTTAGTGCTGCTAGTTTTGGTTAATTTTGGTAACCAAAAAGTTAGTACGCAGGCTTAAAGTTGGTACGTGGGCCAACGTTGTACACTGAATAGCGTTGGAGAACATACCGTAGGGGTCTACAGTGTAAATTACACCGTTCTTGCTCTTGGTTTTCGACAACCTATAGATAAAAAACCATTCAATTTTTAGAAACACAAAAGTGTTCGGTCATTTCAGTTGTAAACAGTCTTAGCTCGCAGTTTATGTTAATGATTAGATTTAGTAATCTAGTCCTCGGCCTAAGACCCATGGTGAAGCCCAACATAGCCTTGGGACCGGCTATAGGACATTTATTATACACCTCTTAATAAACTGCATTCCCATTTTCCATCATTCTCTCTCTAACCGCACCAACCCACATGTCACTCTTGTTCTTGGTTTGATCATTAGATTACACGTTTCTTCAATTGGTATCAAGAGCCATGGAGTGGTGTGTTTAGTTTTTGTGTTTGTCTTGTGATTTGTGTTCAAAATCTTTATAAAGAACAAAATTTTTGATTCAAAATTTTTTGGCGTAAAAACCTTAAAGTTTTCATTTTTATTGTTCCTATAGGGTTAATAACACTAGTTGTACAAGAATTTTTGCTAAAAACCATTCAAAAATGTGTCTTTTTGAGTTTTGAAAATTTTGGGTTCGTCATAGTTGGAACCGATCTAGTTATTTGTTGTGGGAACCGAACTAGATAATCGAACTAGAGGACCGAACAAAAAGCACCGATCTAGTTGCTTGTAGTTGTAGCCGAACTAGTGGTTTCTTTGGTAACCGAACGAGAAGGAACCGAACGAGCAGGACCGAACTAGTGGTTTCTTTGGTAACCGAACGAGAAGGACCGAACTAGTTCTTGATTGGGAACCGAACTAGTGTGCACCGAACAAGATCAACCGAACTAGTAACCTTAGTTGGTACCGAACAAGAAGGACCGAACTAGTTCTTCTTTGACAACCGAACTAGAAGGACCGAACTAGAAGGACCGAACTAGAAGGACCGAACTAGAAGGACCGAACTAGAAGGACACCAAATTTTCAAATTTCTAAAATTATACGGTTCTTTCTGTGACTTGTAAAATCCCGTGAAACATTAATTTGTTTTTCCCGGTTTTGTCGAGAATTGTAAAATCCCGTGTAGTTTCATTTCAAGACTCAACAATCACATAACCAAACACAATTTCTTTCTACCACCGATCGTATCAATTTGTATTCTTTTGATACCACGTTATCAATAAGACTCGGCTGATTGATAAATCACTTCTCTCGGGTGGTGATAATAAACCACCGATGCTTGAAAAACACTTGTATGATTCATGGAAAAGCAGAATGGAACTTTATATGATGAATAGACCACATGGAAGAATGATTCTTGCCTCTGTTGAAAAAGGTCCACTCGTTTGGCCATCAATCACTGTGGATGGTGTAACAAGACTTAAGGAATATACTGAACTCACTCCCGCTGAAGCCATTCAAGCTGATTGTGATATCAAAGCAATTAATATCATTCTCCAAGGCCTTCCAACTAAAATTTATGCTCTTGTGAGTCAAGCAAATGATCTTTGGGATAAGATTAAACTGCTAATGCAAGGACTTCTTAACAAAAAAACAAGTACGAGAGTGCAAGCTGTATGATGAATTTGAATATGTCACTTACAAGGAATGGAGGAGTCTTACACGAGTACTACTTGAGGTTCACTTGTTACTCAATGATATGAACATCCTACATGATTGTAATTGGAGCAATTTCAAGTTAACACAGAGTTTTTAAACAATCTTCTGTTGAAGGAGCAAAAATTCGGTACTGGATGTTATATGGTCAAAGACTTGCTACATACAAATTTTGATCCGCTTCATGCTTACTTACAACAACATGAAAGACATGCAAATGAAGTTCGATTAATGCATGAACGTAACTCCGATCCTCTTGCTTTAGTTGCATCTCACCAATTAACTCAGCCAGCTTATCAATCTCATAACACTCACCGCGATCTACTCATCCACAACATCTTGTTTCACCATTCTCAGTCTACACAGTTTTGACACCTAGCAGACTCAACAATTCCAACCAATTCAATCAATCTCTTTCAATTACTTATCTTCAAATGTGTATCAATCTCAATTCACCACAAACGTTTTTTCTCCACATCACATCACATTGGATATGACTCCCACAACTTTACCAACATCAGCAAATCTGAATTTCCCAACCACAGCTCAGGTCTAGTGTTCCAGTGTTCCAGATTAGGGGATGATCCAATTGATGCGGATCATATCAATGATGTCATTCTTAATGTGTTGTAACATCTCGATATCTACTACAAACATTCAGCTAAGAAATTAGTCAAACCCTCATCAAACATGCTTCATTATGATGGAAACGTAACTTTGCAACCTGTTCAGGGGAGACAAACTACTTATGCTACTTGGAACAACGAGAAAAATACCACTTCCTGGAGCAAGTGGAAGCAACACTGGGAAACAAGGACTTGTCATTGTTTACAATTGCAAATGGGAGGGTCCTATTGCCAAGCAGTGCACTATGCCAAGAGAAAAGAAGGGATGAAAGTGGTTCAATGATAAAGTGTTGTGGTTCAAGGCTCAAGCAAGCGGTCAAGTAATTTAACAGAGGGAAAGAAATTGCATTTTTGGCAGTATCCAAGACTTCTTGACACTCAAACGTCTCAGGGAACTGTCATTACCGACTATGCTGCATATCAAGCCATATGATTTGGATGCCTATGGACTCTGATTGTGGTCTGAACTTAACTCACAAGATTGCTCTCATGGCGAATCTTTCCAGGAAGGCGCAGATGACTCACTGAGGTACCACAATCGATTAGTCTCTGACTAGGATTTAATCAATCGAGTGATTAGATAATAGATGTTCTTCAGAACTGGTTACTGATGTGGATCAGACAGAAACTAAAATAACCAGTGATAGCAATATCATTCCTTATTCTCAGTATCTGAGTGAAACACAACATGAAACTATCCAGAATTCTAACTCTTCTACTCAACAAGATGTCCTGATATTATCTAGTTTGAAAATTAACTTCCCAAGTGATGAATGCGCCAATGTTAATCTAGAATATAAAAGTGCCCAATAAAGCTTTGACCTATCGGAGCTTGAACAGATATAAAGTAGAGGTTATAGATTTGAAAGAAGGAGAAAAAGTTGAAAATAGTTTTTCAGGATCAATATGAACAGTATGCTGAGATTGAAAGTCATTAGCAACTCTTTTGAACAAGTGCAAGAAAATGATTCTTTAATGAAAAGTTTCTGATCTTAAAATGATTTAAAAATGGAAAGAAAAAAGTAAATATTGATAGGAGAATATTGCTTTAGCAAAGAAAATTAAGCAACTTGATAATATCTTTCAGAAAGTAGTCAATTGCGCAAACTTGTTCATATGATGACTAAAATCCAAAATTTGTTCTGATCATTCCACGAAACAAGCTATCGTTTTGAAAAAACCTTTCTATCTGAGAAAGTTCAGGAGTTCAAAGCCTCAAATGTATGACGGGAATGTCCATTCTAAATGGATGCTATTGTGGGACTCTGATACTGATGGGAGACATTAAAGCTTTATGAGGAGAGTCGTGCAAAAATGCTTTGAAAGAACAAGATCCAAGGTTGTAAAAATAGGGTTAACCAACTATACCATCAATTAAGCGAATTCTTAATAACGATTACAACAAACAATTTTTTTGCCAATCTGATTTATATAGTGAACATGCCTATTGGAAAGCGACTTCGGTCCCAGCTTTAGACCCATATCCTTCTTCCACAACCAACAAAGTTGAGGTTCCAAAAGAACTTCCTAAAGTAAGTATGGTGAATACTAGCTTGAAAGAGCTTAAACGCCATCTTACTGGCTGTCAAAGAAAGAACCACTGCCACAACTATCACTGAGGGCACGTGGGGGTTTGAACATACAAAGGCTTGTTTTCTAGATGAAATTATTCCGTTTATAAAAGAACTAAAAGATATCTTCAATCAATACTTGGTTGATGAATTTGCCGATGTCCAAAATGTATTTTATCAAATGGAATAGACTGTCGAACAACATCGCTTGGAGTCCAGAACTTTCGAAGTTAAAATGAATCAAGTTTTGAGTGAAAATGAACGTCTCTTGGCACAAGCCATTGATCATGATATTGTACAAACTGTTGTGCATTTGTCTGTGAATGATGGTTGTGAATCCTGTGACGAATGTCAAAAGTGTCTGAAGCTCAAGACTTGAGCTTTCTCAACAAAAGGATTTTGTTGATAAAAGAATAATTATGATAATTTGTAAGAGTTTTCCATCTTGAAAAACTTGAATCACTTTGGAAGCTGATTCTCAACTTAATCAAGAAAATTTTCAACAGAAAAACAGTGTTTTAAATCAAAATGCTCCAAGTTTTACTCAGTTGTTTTAATTAAGTGAATTGAGAGCTCAATCTCAACAGAAAGACACGGTCATCGTCAAGTTGAAAGAGCAAATTAAGTCCTTAAGAGGAAATGTGGATGATAGTAAAGTCAAAATGGACATGGATGAAATTGAGACTCTTAACATTGAATTGGAATAGGAGTGACCAAAACTTGTTGCTGAGAATGAGCATTTGAAACAGACTTAATAAGCAAATTTATGGCTCGATTAACCAATACCGTGTTCAATCAAAAAGAACAATGTGATGCATTAATCAAAACAAGTCAATATAAAGTTGGGGTTTTTTGATATTTTAAAGCAAAACTTTAGGAACAAGGTTTGGTCATAGTAGCCCTAAAAAATAAGTTAAAGAAACTTAAAGGAAAAGCGTTAGATAAGGAGGCTATTGAGACCTACTCTGTTGATCCAAACGTGTCTAAGGATAATGTGGAACCAATCACGCCCAAATTGTTGAATAAAAGGACTGCTCACTCCTCTTATATTAAGCACACTCAGGAAGAAGCTTTGGTCCTTAAGGATATAGTCGAACATGTAAAAGCGAATTATCCTCAAGATTCACTTTTAGAGTCTGCCTTTAGGTATACCAAAGTCATTCAGGATTTGCTTTCACACATAAGTAGGACTTGCCCTAGCATCAACAATTTTGATCCTCAATTAGTTGCGGTCACACCGAGGAAAAAGGACAAGAAAGGAGTAAGACTTTCTACTAGTGCTAGCGGATCACAGCCTTCAGGCAATACCAGGAATGATAAGATTCAGCAAACACCAAGTAGTAATTCGAAGAATAAAGTAGAAGCTCACTCTAGGAACGTTAAATCTAGTTTGAATAAAAGGAATGGTACTGTTAAAGTTAATGGATCTGCGTCTGTGCAGAATTCCAAGAAACATGATAATTCTGATTATGTCTGTATTAACGGTGATGATTGCATGTCTTCTGATAATTTGTGTATTTCTAATTCTATGAATGATGTGAAATTTCGTGCTAAACCTAAGAAGAGAAAATCTAAGAAAGAGATTTGGAAACCAACAGGAAAAGTGTTCACTAAGATAGGATATATTTGGAGACCTACCGGTCGGACCTTCACTATTGTAGGAAATGCGTGCCCTTTAACTAGGATTACCACTACTAATGAAGTGCCTTCTAGGAAACCAATAGTTCTAGAATCTGAATCACCCAAACCTGTGGTTAATTTGGTATACTCAAGGAAAACACGGAGAAATAAGAAATACAGAGTCGTTAGCTAACCTAAGGTTATCAGACCCAATGGTTGTACTAACTAACTGGAAAACCCAGTAAGTCCTGGGGATCCAAAAAAACCAATATTCCATCTACTTCTCTTAATGAATGCAGGTTGTCCAAATCGTCCTCTGGTATTTGGACTCTGGTTGCTCGAATCACATGACTGGAGATCGCTCTCAGAAATGATCAAATTCAGAAATGATCAAGTTGCAAAGATAATGGGTTATGGAGACTATCAGATTGGGAATGTTACTATTTCAAGGGTTTATTACGTTGAAGGACTTGGGCATAATCTATTTTCTGTGGGACAATTCTGTGATTCCAATCTCGAAGTGGCTTTTCGTCAACACACATGCTTCATTCGCAATCTAGAAGGTGTTGATTTATTGACGGGATCTCGAGGGGATAATCTTTATACACTCTCACTTGGGAATATGATGGCATCCTCTCCCATTTGTCTATTGTCAAAGGCATCTAAAACCAAGTCCTGGTTATGGCATCGTCGTCTATCTCACTTGAACTTTGGTGCTATTAATCATCTTGCAAGACATGGACTTGTCCGAGGTCTCCCTAAGCTCAAGTTTGAAAAGGATCACTTATGTTCTGCATGTGCATTAGGCAAAAGTTCAAAGAAACCCCACAAACCCAAATCTGAGGACACCAATCAAGAAAAACTCTATCTGTTGCATATGGATCTGTGTGGGCCAATGCGTGTCGCGAGTGTCAATGGAAAGAAGTACATCCTCGTTATTGTCGACGACTACTCTCGATTTACATGGGTAAAATGTTTGCGATCAAAAGATGAGGCTCCAGCTTTTATTATCAACTTTTTGAAGATGATCCAAGTACGGCTTAAGGAAACCGTTCGTCGCATCAGAACAGATAATGGAACTGAGTTTGTTAATCAGACATTGCGTGAATATTATGAGAAGGTTGGCATCTCTCATGAAACATCAGTTGCACGCTCTCCACAGCAAAACGGTGTTGTTGAAAGACGAAATCGTACGCTAATTGAAGCAGCCCGCACTATGTTAATTTATGCAAAAGCTCCTTTATTTCTATGGGCCGAAGCGGTTGCCACAGCCTGTTATACCCAAAATCGTTCCATGATACGTCGTCGTCACGGTAAAACACCATACGAGCTTTTACACGACAAACCTCCCGATCTATCGTATCTACATGTGTTTGGTGCACTTTGCTACCCAACGAATGATAGTGAGAATTTGGGCAAGTTACAACCAAAGGCTGATATTGGTATTTTCATTGGATATGCACCCACGAAGAAAGCATTCCGGATTTACAACAGACGTACCAGACGAATAATTGAAACCATTCATGTTGATTTTGATGAGCTGACCGCGATGGCTTCTGAACACAGCAGTTCAGGACCCGCTCTTCATGAAATGACTCCTGTATCAATCAGTTCAGGACTCGTGCCAAACCCTCCTTCTTCAACACCATTTGTACCACCTTCGAGATCTGACTGGGATTTGTTGTTTCAACCAATGTTTGATGAGTCACTTAATCCCCCGACTTATGTTGATTTACAAGCACCAGAAGTCATTGCTCCTATTCCTAAAGCAGTTGCACCTGAACATGCTGTATCAACTGGCTCACCTTCCTCAACTACAGTTGATCAAGATGCACCATCACCAAGTAACTCTCATACAACACAAGAAACTCAAACACCTATTATTTCTCATGATGTTGAAGAAGATAATCATGATATTGAAGTTGCACATATGGGTAATGATCCGTACTTTGGTATTCCAATTCCAGAAGTTACTTCTGATCAATCTTCATCATCAGATGTTATTCATACAATTGTGCCTCCCGATCACCAAGTTTCTGAACACATTAGCAAATGGACTAAGGATCACCCACTTGAGAATATAATCGGTGCTCTCGACAGACCAGTTTCCACACGACTACAACTCCATGAACAAGCCTTATTCTGCTACTATGATGCCTTTCTCACATCAGTTGAACCTAAGAACTGTAAAGACGCATTAACTCAAGCATGTTGGATTGAAGCTATGCAAGAGGAACTTCATGAATTTGAACGTCTGGAGGTTTGGGAACTTGTTCCTCCTCCTGACAAAGCATTTGTCATCTCTCTTAAGTGGATCTATAAGGTTAAGCTTGATGAGTTAGGAGGTATTCTGAAAAACAAGGCTCGGTTGGTCACTCGTGGTTATCGCCAAGAGAAGGGTATCAATTTCGAAGAGTCATTCGCTCTGGTCGCGAGATTAGAGGCTATACAAATTTTTCTAGCATTTGCTGCTCATATGAACATGGTCATCTATCAAATGGATGTGAAGACTGCGTACTGAATGGTAAATCTGCGAGAAGAAGTTTATGTTAGCCAACCGACGGATTTTGTGGATCCAGACAAACTAACCTACGTAAACAGCTTAAGAAAGCTCTTTAATGAGGTTGAAACAAGCTCCACTGCGTGGTATTATTATGTTTGTCTTTCAATCCTGGTATGCCAATGACTCTCAAAAGGCTCATTGATCATACTCTGTTCATCCGTAAAGACGGCAAGGATCTTCTACTGGAGATAAATCTATGTCCGATGATAGTTATCTGTTGCTGCCTCTACTCCAGAACTGTGTGATCTATTCGCAAAATAATGTGTTTAAAATTCAAGATGTCGATGAAGTAAAATCTCATTTTTCTTTAGGACTAACAGATTTCTCAAAAGTCCCAGAGGCATCTTAAAAACCAATCTACAATATGATCTTGAAATCACTAAGAATATGGCTATGATCTTGTGACCCAGTGGATACACCCATGAGTGGAGAGTCCAAACTGGATGAGGATAAAGAAGGAACGCGTAGAACCATCCTCTAACGTTGTATGATTGGCACCTCTCTTTATCTTATAGCCATAACCTGACCTACAATTTGCTATAAGCATTGCTGCCCGTATCAGGCTCGGCCTACCGAAAAGCAGCTTAAATGTAGTAAAAAGGATCTTTGGATCTAAAAGGATCGTACATCGGGGTCTTTGGTATCCGAAGGATCTTCCGTCACTAACAGCATTGCAGATGCGTAACATGCTGGTTTGTCAAGATACACGCCGAGTACATCTGGCAGTAACAACTTTAGGGTTGAAATAGACTTGTAAGCGGGTCGTCTAAAGGCAGAAAAGCCGCTCGATTATCCAGTATGGAAGCTGAATATAAATTCTTGTCCGGTTTGTTGTGCTCAAGTCCCTTTGGATAGATCACAACTTACGAATATTGCTTTGTGGATTCAATAAAATCCAAACAACTGTATAACAAAAGCGCTATTATCCTATGCTGCAGTTGGGTTAAAAAAAAAAATGGGGAAGAAAAAAAAAAAAAAAAAAAAAAAAATGGGGGGGGGGGGGGGGGGGGGGTATATATATATTTTAATGGGGGGGGGGTGGGGTATTAAAAATTTGTTTTTTTTTTGGGGGGGGGGGTGATTTTTTTTTTTTTTTTTTTTTATTTTTTTGTTTTTTTTTTTTTTGGGGGGTTTTTTTTTAGGGATTATGATGAATTATTTGTTATGATGGGGATAGATGATTGGTGATGGGGGTTTTGGTGGTGAGTTAGTAGGTGATGTAGGTTGTTATTGGGGAGTATGATGAATAGTTTGATATTGATGTGTTTGTGGGTTAATTTATATAAAAATGATTGGGAAGGAGGAGTTTTTTAGAAGATTCTTATATAATTTTTGGATGTTGAAGTTGATGAATAGTGGTGGTTAAATATTAAATTATCAGTAAATAAGTAAATACTTAAAATTAGAAAAACACAAAAAGATTTTTTTCATTTTTATTCTCTATAAAATTTTATAAAAACAAAGAGAAAAATATAAAATCAGAAAAACACAAAAAGATTTTTTTCATTTTTATTCTCTATAAAATTTTATAAAAACAAAGAGAAAAATATAAATCAGAAAAACCAAAAAGATTTTCTTTTATATAAACTTTTCAAAAACAAAATACAAAATTAAAAAATGAGAAAAATTCAAAAAGAAGTTTTACAATGGCATGTCTTCTGAAATCGATAACATTTACGGTCTTAGAAATGTCATTCAACAATGATACAAGCCTGTAAATGAAGTTCGAGCAGAAGTTTCAAATGTTTTCAAAACATGCCAAATGGCTTGCTATTATTTCCGATAGTAACCCGCTTTTCACCTTGAGGAAAACATGTCGTCTAAAAGACAGTTGTTCCTAACAACGGGAATTTATTCTCGGGCATGGTCTACTTTGTGACCATGCAAAGGCTTGTGATTACTTTGCATCACAACCCGTGCTTCCTATATCCATAAGTGTACGTTTCAGTGCATCTATGTGAATAAATAAGAGAAATCTTATTTATCTTGGTGTTTGTTGTTTTGTCACATACAAAATCATTCCATCATCTGAAAATAATTTTCAAGATACATTTGACTTCTCAAACAATGTCTACAGCTCTTTAAATAGAAAACGGGTCATTGTTTGAGGGGGAGAGAATGTCAAATTTCTTTGTCATGATAAAATGAGCTGTCAAAAGGGAAAAAGATTTTCAAACAATAACGTAATATCTCTTGATAGAAAGTTAATTAAGTTTAACTTGCTTGTGCTTTATGTGTTACTTGTTTATGCCTCTAGGGTGTAGTTTGCAAATTTAAGTCTATAGGTGTGCGAGTATAAAACTTTAGGGACCAAAAGTGCCAAATAGTTTAACTTGATATTACCTTATAAAACTTAAATGCAAAACTTAGATATCATCTAAACAAGAGGGACCAAATGTGCTAAAGATGAATAATGCTAAACTTAGACATCCTCCCATTTTTTTTTCACAGTTCTTCACACACACAAACACACTCAAACATACACACGCACACTATCCAAATCGCACCACATCAAACAAGCAAATTCACTCAGTTTCATCTCAAAGGTATAACTTAAATTTTAATCATCATCACCTAATCAACTCGAAATCCCAAAGGAATTGATAGTTTTCGCCATTTTTGATCACAATTGCCCTAATTATAAAATTAGGGTTCTTAAAATCAAAAAGTGGTTAAATCTTCAAATTAATTAGGGGCTTTTGTAGTATTAGGTGTAATATATGTATAGGTTAGTTAAGTTTTATTATTCATTGTGATTTAATCTTGTTTATGACTGTTTTGTGCTCGAATATATAGAAATATGCATAAATGTTATATGTTTTATGTAAGATTGTTATAACATGGTTTAATGGATATGCTAGAATAGAGATAACTGTTAGAGTCGATCTAGAAAATCCTTAAGAAAACCGAACGATAAAAAATAAACATGAATCAAACGAGCATAATAACGTATGGACCGAACGAGTGGTTAGTAGTGTGAATCGATCGAGAAATATAAATGCTTTGTCAGGAGTGGGAACAAGTTCCTAAACTTCCAGACGTTCAAATTCATGAAGTTCCTCTTGCATAGCTTCAATCCAACATGCTTGAGTTAAAGCGTCTTTATAGTTCTTAGGTTCAACTGATGTGAGAAAAGCTTCATAGTAGCATAATAAGGCTTGTTCATAGAGTTGTAGTCGTGTGGAAACTGGTCTGTCGAGAGCACCGATTATATTCTCAAGTGGGTGATCCTTAGTCCATTTGCTATTGTGTTCAGAAACTTGGTGATCGGGAGGCACAATTGTATGAATAACATCTGATGATGAGGATTGATCAGAAGTAACTTCTGGAATTGGAATACCAAAGTACGGATCATTACCCATATGTGCGACTTCAATATCATGATTGTCTTCTTCAACATCATGAGAAATAATAGGAGTTTGAGTTTCTTGTGTTGTATGAGAGTTACTTGGTGATGGTGCATCTTGATCAACTGTAGTTGAGGAAGGTGAACCAGTTGATACAACATGTTCAGGTGCAACTACTTCAGGAATAGGAGCAATGACTTCTGGTGCTTGTAAATCAACATAAGGTTGGGGATTAAGTGACTCGTCAAACATTGGTTGAAACAACAAATCCCAGTCAGATCTCGAAGGTGGTACAAATGGTGTGGAAGAAGGAGGGTTTGGTACGAGTCCTGAACTGATTGTTACAGGAGTCATTTCATGAAGTGCGGGTCCTGAACTGCTGTGTTCAGAAGCCATCGCGGTCAGCTCATCAAAGTCAACATGAATGGTCTCAATTATTCGTCTGGTACGTCTGTTATAAATCCGGAATGCTTTCTTTGTGGGTGCATATCCAATGAAAATACCAATGTCAGCCTTCGGTTGTAACTTGCCCAAATTCTCGCTATCATTCGTTGGGTAGCAGAGTGCACCAAACACATGTAGATACGATAGATCGGGAGGTTTGTTGTGTAAAAGCTCGTATGGTGTTTTACCGTGACGACGACGTATCATGGAACGGTTTTGGGTATAACAGGCTGTGGCAACCGCTTCGGCCCATAGAAATAAAGAAGCTTTTGCATAAATTAACATAGTGCGGGCTGCTTTAATTAGCGTACGATTTCGTCTTTCAACAACACCGTTTTGCTGTAGAGAGCGTGCAACGGATGTTTCATGAGAGATGCCAACCTTCTCATAATATTCACGCAATGTCTGATTAACAAACTCAGTTCCATTATCTGTTCTGATGCGACGAACGGTTTCCTTAAGCCGTACTTGGATCATCTTCAAAAAGTTGATAATAAAAGCTGGAGCCTCATCTTTTGATCGCAAACATTTTACCCATGTAAATCGAGAGTAGTCGTCGACAATAACGAGGATGTACTTTTTTCCATTGACACTCGCGACACGCATTGGCCCACACAGATCCATATGCAACAGATAGAGTTTTTCTTGATTGTTGTCCTCAGATTTGGGTTTGTGGGGTTTCTTTGAACTTTTGCCTAATGCACATGCAGAACATAAGTGATCCTTTTCAAACTTGAGCTTAGGGAGACCTCGGACAAGTCCATGTCTTGCAAGATGATTGATAGCACCAAAGTTTAAGTGAGATAGACGACGATGCCATAACCAGGACTTGGTTTTAGATGCCTTTGACAATAGACAAATGGGAGAGGATGCCATCATATTCCTAAGTGAGAGTGTATAAAGATTATCCCCTTGAGATCCCGTCAATAAATCAACACCTTCTAGATTGCGAATGAAGCATGTGTGTTGACGAAAAGCCACTTCGAGATTGGAATCACAGAATTGTCCCACAGAAAATAGATTATGTCCAAGTCCTTCAACGTAATAAACCCTTGAAATAGTAACATTCCCAATCTGATAGTCTCCATAACCCATTATCTTTGCAACTTGATCATTTCCGAATTTGACTGTACCCAAGAATTTACTGATGAAATTGGTGAGCTGAGAGCGATCTCCGGTCATGTGCTTCGAGCAACCGGAGTCCAAATACCAAAGGATGATTTGGACAACCTGCATTCATTAAGAGAAGTAGATGGAATATTGGTTTTTGTGGATCCCCATGATTTACTAGGTTCCTGTTTGTTAGCAGACATTGGTTTTATAACCTTAGTTTTGCTAACGGACTTAGTATTCTTATTCTTCCTAGGTTTCCTTGAGTATACCAATTTAACCACAGGTTTGGGTGATTCAGATTCTAGAACTATTGGTTTCCTAGAAGGCACTTCATTAGTAGTGGTAATCCTAGTTAAAGGGCACGCATTTCCTACAATAGTGAAGGTCCGACCGGTAGGTCTCCAAATATATCCTATCTGAGTGAACACTTTTCCTGTTGGTTTCCAAATTTCTTTCTTAGATTTTCTCTTCTTAGATTTAGCACGAAATTTCACATCATTCATAGAATTAGAAACACACAAATTATCAGAAGACATGCAATCATCACCGTTAATACAGACATAATCAGAATTATCATGTTTCTTGGAATTCTGCACAGACGCAGATCCATTAACTTTAACAGTGCCATTCCTTTTATTCAAACTAGATTTAACGTTCCTAGGGTGAGCTTCTACTTTATTCTTCGAATTACTACTTGGTGTTTGCAGAATCCTATCATTCTTGGTATTGCCTGAAGGCTGTGATCCGCTAGCACTAGTAGAAAGTCTTACTCCTGTAGAATGCAACACACGCTTGTTAGAAACTAATTTTGAAGTTGAGTCTGTTTTTATGTTTTCTGTGGATGTAAATGATTCGGCAAACCTAACTTTCTTGTCCTTTTTCCTCGGTGTGATCTCAACTAATTGAGGACCAAAATTGTTGATGCAAGGGCAAGATCTACTTATGTGTGAAAGCAAATCCTGAATGACTTTGGTATACCTAAAGGCAGACTCTAAAAGTGAATCTTGAGGGTAATTTGCTTTTACATGTTCGACTATATCCCTAAGGACCAAAGCTTCTTCTTGAGTATGCTTAATATACGAGGAGTGAGCAGTCCTTTTATTCAACAATTTGGGCGTGATTGGTTCCATATTATCCTTAGACACTTTTGGATCAACAGAGTGGGTCTCAGTAGCCTCCCTATCTAATGCTTTTCCTTTATGTTTCCTTAACTCATTTTTTAGGGCTGCTATGACCAAACCTTGTTCCTGAAGTTTTGCATTTAAATCAGAAATTTCCCTAGACTTTATATTGACTTTTTTAATTAACATATCACATTGTTCTTTTGATTGAACACCTTTTGGTTTAATCGAGTCATAAAGTTGTTTCATAGTCTGTTTCAATGCTCAATTCTCAGAAACCAAGTTTTGTTACTCTATGTTCTCATTTCAATGTTAGAGTCTCATTTTCATCAATGTCTATTTTGACTTTTCTATCATCCACATTTCCCGTTTTAGAAGTCTTTAATTTGCTCTTTCAACATGACAATGGTCTGTGTCTTTTTTGCTAAGACTAGCTCTCAATTCACTTATTCAAAACAACTGAAGTAAAACTTGGAGCCATTTTGATTTAAACACGTTTTCTTGTTGAAAATTTTCTTGATTAATTTGAGAATCAGCTTCCAAGTGATGCAATCTTTTCCAAGAGGTCGTGAAAACTCTTACTTTGTTTAATAGTAAGTTTCTATCAACAAAATCCTTTTTGTGAGAAGCTCAGTCTTGAGTCGGAGGTACACTTTTGACATTCATTCACAGTTTTCACAACCTTATTCCAGACAATTCATAAACAGTTTTTACAATATAATTATCAAATGGCTTGTGCCAAGAGATGACTCGTTCATTTTCACTCAAAATTGATATATTTAGCTTTTGAAGTTCTGGACTCCAAGCGATGTTGTTCGACAGCCTGTTCCATTTGATAAAAGACTTTTTGGACATCGGCAAGTTCTTCAACCAGGTATTGATTAAAGTTAGTGAAGATATCTTTTAATTATTTTATAAACGGAATAATTTCATCTCGAAAACAAGCCTTTGTATGTTCAAACCCCCACATGCCCTCAGTGATAGCTGTGGCAGTGGTTCTTTCTTTGACAACCAGATCAAAGCCAGTAAGATAGCGTTTGAGCTCTTTCAAGCTAGTATACACCATACTTACTTTTGGAAGTTCTTTTGGAACCTCAACTTTGATGGTTGTTGAAGAATGAGATGGGTCTAAAGCTGGGACCGAAGTCACTTTCCAATAGGCATGTTCACTATATAAATCAGATTGTCGAACAAATCGTTTGTTGTAATCGTTATTAAGAATAGCATAATTAATGGGTTTAGTGTTCACTTTATGTTTTACAACCAATGGATCTTGTTCTTTCAAAAGCATTTTTGAACGACTCTCTTCACAAAGCATTAATGTTTCATCAGAATCGGGAATCACAACAGTATCCATTTTAAGAATGACATTCCCATCATACAGTTTTGGCTTTGACTCCCAAACTTTCTTCAGATAGAAAGGTTTTTCAAAACCGATTGCTTGTTTCGTGGAATGATCATAACAAATTTTGGATTTAGTCATCATATGAACAGTTTGCGCAGATTGACCTCTTTTGAAAATGATATTATCAAGTTGCTTAATTTTCTTTTCTAAAGCAATTTCTCTATCAATATTTCTGTTTTCTTCCATTTTTAAATCATTTTTGAGATCAGAAACTGTTTTCATTAAAGAATCCTTTTCTTGCACTTGTTCAAAAAGAGTTTCCTTAAGACGTACAATCTCGGCATACTGTTCATTTGATCCTGAAAAACTGTTTTCAACATTTTGTATTTCTTTCAAATCTTTAACCTCTTCTTTATATCTGTCAAGCTCGGTAGTCAAAGCTTGATTAACATTGGTGCAGTGCGTCACTTGGGTAGATAATTGTTCAAACATAGATAATATTAGGACATCTTATTGAGCAGAATAGTTAGGATTCTGGACAGTTTCTTGTTGTGCTTTAGTCAGGTACTGAGAATAAAGAATGATATTGCTATCACTAGTTATTTCAGTTTCTGACTGACTCACATCATTAGACTGTTCAGAAGACATCATTATCTGCTCACTTTGATTAAATAAATCATAGGTCAGATTATCTGATTGAGTACCTCAGTGAGTGCATCTGAGCCATTCCTGGACAAATTTGCCATAAGAGCAATCTTGGCTGAGTTAAGTTCATCACAATTAGAGTCATAGGCATCCAGATCATCGGCTTGATAAGCAGCATTGTGGGTGATGACAGTCTGAGAGGTTTGAATGTCAGGAAGTCCTGGATTTGCCAAAAATGCTATTTCTTCCTCTGTTAAAGCTTGACCACTTGCTTGAGCTTGAACCAGCAACACTTTATCATTTAACCATGTTTCATCTCTTTTCCTTTTAGGCTTAGTACACTGCTTGGCAATATAACCCTCCCCTTTGCAATTGTAACAAATGACAGTCCATTGTTTCCCCGTGTTGCTTCCACTTGCACCAGGTGTGTATTTTCTTGTTGTTCCAGCAGCATAAGTAGTTTGTCTCCCCTGAACAGGTTGCACAGTTACCTTTCCATCATAGATGGTCGATTGTTGATGAGCGTTTGATGAAGTCCTTAGCTGATTGTTGGTAGTAGGATACCGGGATGTGACAACAGCAGTTAAGAATGACATCATGTGATTAATTGCATCAATTGTATCATCCCCTTTCTGAAACACTGGAACAACTAGACTGGAGTCAGGTTGGGAAAATTCAGGTTGTTGCTGTTGATAGGCTATGGGAGCATATTCTAATTGTTGGATTGATGGTTGTGGAGAATAAACGTTGTGGTGAATGGTTGATTGGTACTCATTTGTTGGATAAGTAATTGAAAGAGGTGTTGATTTATTGGTTGTGAATTGTTGAGTTTGATAAGGTGTAACAAACTGTGAAGACTGATATGGTGAAACGTGATGTTGAGATAGAGACTTTAGATGAGTGTGTAGATGAGATTAATAAGCTGGCTGAGTTAATTAGTGAGATACAACTAAAGTAAGAGGATCGGAGTTGCGCTCATGCATCAAACGAACTTCATTTGCGTGTCTTTCATGTTGTTGCAGGTAAGCATGAAGCTGATCAACATTGGTAGTGTGCAAGTCTTTGACCAATTTAACATCAGTAACAAATTTGCTCCATTCATCAGGAAGAGTGTTTAAGAACTTGGTGTTAACTTGAAACTGCTCCAATGGCATCTTGTAGATGTTCATATCATTGAGTAACAGAGTGAACCTCAAGTAGTACTCATGTAACGTCTCTCCTTTCTTGTAAGTGAACTTATCGAATTCATCATACAGCTTGCACTCACGTTCTTGTTTTGTTAATGACATTCCTTGCATTAGCAGTTTAATCTTCTCCCAAAGATCTTTTGCCACACGATGTTGACTCACAAGAGCATAGATTTCAGTTGGTAGGCCTTGGAGAATGATGTTTATAGCTTTGATGTCGCAATCTGCTTGAATGGCTTCAGCTGGAGTTAGTTCAACATATTCCTTAAGCCTTGTTACTCCATCCTCAGTGATTGAAGGCCAAACAAGTGGTCCTTTTTCAACAGATGCAAGAATCATTCTTCCATGTGGTCTATTCATCATATAAAGTTCCATTCTGCTTTTCCATGAATCATACAAGTGTTTTTCAAGCATCGGTGGTTTGTTGTCTCCTCCAGAAAGAAGTGAAAACCAAACCACAAACCCTAATCAAAACGCCCTCAACAAATTATAAAAAAAAAAAAAACATAAAAAAAATAAAAAAAATCGTAATTCCTCATTCACAACCTTGACTCACGTTCTTGTTTTGTTAATGACGTTCTTTGCATTAGCAGTTCAAATCTTCTCCCAAAGATCCTTTGCCACACACGATTTGAATCACAAAGCATAGATTTCAGTCGGTAGCCTAGGACTGAATTATGTTTATAGCTTTGCATGTCGCAACTCTGCTTTAATGGCTTCAGCTGGAGATAGTTCCAACATATTCATATAGAGCCATGTTAACTCCATCCACAGTGATTGTGAAAGGCCAAACCAAGTGGTCCTTTTTTTCCAACACAATACGAGGCAAGAATCATCTCCAAGGGTCTATTCATCAACAATAACAAGTTTCATTCTTCATTTTCATTGAATCATATCAAGTGTTTTTCCAAGCAAAAAAATTACCCTGATCATCCCCGAACCACCCCGGAAAAATATACACCCCCCCCACCCCTAACCCGCACCGCAATTTACACATTACAAATGTAAAACCAAATACAAACAAATCCATTTTGTAACCAAATATACCAAATATACCAAATAAAATGACTAAAATACAAAAATATAACCCCTCCACCCTAAAAATAATCAGCAGGAGTCTCCTACAGAGTTGGCGCGGATAAGGTGGAGCCCGTATCTAGTCTTGTTGATTTCTCCCAAATGGTACTCTGTGTTGGGCGGAAGGCAGCATGGTTTTTCCTAAGCACTTTGGGAGGTGCATTTGCATCTGCCCCATCGCCCCCCTTTCATGGCGCTTTTTACTCACAAGGGGTCCTATGGCGGCAACCTCCTTCTCAAGGCCAATTTCCGGTGTAACCCCCACGGTTGGTACGTTTTCTCATGGAAGGACTTCAGGGGAAACAGTCTCCTGGCCTTGGTTTTCTGTTTCGCCACTTTCAGTGATTCGGCGGGGCGAATCCTCGTTGGAAAAATCCAAGGGCGACTTCTACACGGTGGACGGTGTCCCTGAAGAACTGGACAGCCCGGTAGCATCTTCCATGGCTATCACGCAAGTGGCGGTGGCAATCAATAGGGGTACCTCATGCGCCGCACGGGGACAAGTTCCCGTCTTAACCTTAGTCGGATTTGGGGCGCTGATCAGGTTAAACAAATCCATTTCTGCATCAACACAAGCAATAACATTTGTTAGTTTATTTTTCAAGCACATACGAGGGGTAAAAGGTTGTTTACAAATATCCACCCCGGTCATCGTCGTTAAGTAACAAAGTATCTCCGGCTCAACCCTACTAATCACAACAAAGCCTCAGGTTGTTTTTGGATAGGAGTGCGGCGTGCGTTTAATACCACCACATCCTCCGAGGAGTAGGAACCCGCTACCAGCATCTCATCCTTCGGAGCACTTACACGCCAATCCACCACGATGGGGAACACTCTCTCGTCTACCTAAAAAATCGGTTATTTCAATTCTTTAAGGAATATAGGGGTTTCTTGTAACACTATGGGGTGTTCTTTCCTGGTCGCTTGCTAAATGACATCCATCCCGAATTAAACGAGGGAATATAAAAAACATGAAATAAATTAAGCGAAGGAATTATGTGGAGGACACGACAGTTGATTTCGAAATGACTAACTTTGGCTACACCTATCATGGATAGTTGTGACAAATGAATTTGATAGTGGCCAAGTATATCAAAAAGAAAATTGTGATATGGAGAGCCGAAAGTTGGCAAACTCAAAAAACCTGGTGTAAACGCCAACCTTACCCTCCGAAAAATCCATGATTCGGTCCCCTGGACTAGGCAATTCCGGATGTAACTCCTCTGCTATGCCATACTCGGAGGTAAACTCCAATAGATATTCGGAGGAGATGGTTGATACGGCGGTTTCGAGTTGTATTGTGTCCCTACCTATTTTTTAAATAAGTTTTATAAAGTGGCGGGGTGTACTAACCTGGCGTCAGGAGATTCCGTGGGAAAGAGTAACGAGTACGGCTGTGTGTGTAAAAATGAAGGTTTGATTTAAAAACTGTGTAAACATGAACAGTCATCGTTGGTTCCATTTATACGATGTCCTCGACAGGCGTGCACAGTTAGATGATCGACACGTGTCCCACTTAGCTTTTGATGGCTCAGATCGGATGGTAGGTGAAACAGTTATGGGCCCACCTATCCTATCTTCGTCGTTTCTAGGTAAATGGGCCCTCGTATTTGGCTACAGAACTCACTTTACAGTTTCGAGGAGTATGCATCCCAAGGATGGTTTGAGATATTTGTAGTCTAGGAACCGTGACCGAGGTTCCGGCCACAGACACGTCTCCTAGACTGGGGGGACATGATGACGTATAGTATGGATCGACCCGACCCACACATACTATTGTGGGCTTGTTGACTGATATTGGACCTCCGACCCGAAATCGCGGTCACGGCTGGTTGGGCTCGTGGGTCGCGGCTACTAAAACACTGTCCGTGGAACGCGGTGCACGCTTAAATTATCTCCAAGGATAATCTAATTAAATAAGAAGATATGTTTTACTTATTTAAAAGGATCTAGGATAATGTCGAATCCCTAAACTATCGGCCGTATCTTGGGCCAGAAAATACGGCCAGAAATTACGGAAAAACCCTAAGGGTATTTCACTCTATAAACAGGACGTAATTATATTGGTAACTTGTATCTCATAAACCTAATTACATTCGTTACTCCTTCATTAATCATACACTTACTCTCACGTCAGGAGTGGCTCCAAATCGTGAGATCCGCTCCCACGATAAGGTTAACGGTGTTTATTTCCTTGTGCAGGGTCCTTCAACAAATTCACTTGGTACAAGAACAAGGTACTCTACACCCGAATAGCAGCCTATTCGGATCAAACTAGACCCAACCCAACTTTTTGTATCAATAGCCGCCATCACCACAATCACTGCTGTAAGATAGTGGTGATGATTTAGGAGGTTTGTGAACTTTTGGTCTTTTATTATTAATTCTTAAATATTTCGTGAAAGGATCTTATGATTATTTTAGGTCTTAAAATTGTGGTTTATGATGGTGGTATATTAGATCTGTTAATATTGTTTTAATTTGTTGTTTTTGCCAACACCGCCCCCGTTGCCGCCGTTGTAGCTATAACTCGTTGACCACGAACCACAACCGTCACAACTGAACCGCCATCTTCGAAAAAAGTACTATTACGTATTCAATCCTAACTGATTATGCAACTGAAAATTGTGCCTTAGAAAAAGATTCTCACTGGAAAATATAATCATACGGGTACCCGCCGCCGCAACGCACGGGTACCCTGCTATGTACAACAATGTCTAAAAACTAGGCCCGTTGACGATGGTTTTTACTTATATTTCCACATGCGCCTAAATACTCGCTTACCTTTATTGTTATAAAAAGTTCAAAACTAGACAATCCACATTCTTTGCACCAATAAACCACATCTTTAATTCTGCCGAATAGAGCGGGTACACTTCTAAGAACCTAGAGAAGAATGTTGGACCATAATGGCCACATCACCGCTTACCACATTTTTCCTAAAAACCTCAGAGAAGAATGTTGGATCGTAATGGCTAAGGTTATACATTGAGTTTATAATATCAGGCCATCTAGATATTCCTGATCAAACGTATTTGGCACAATGATCAACTGATCTCACCAATTGTTTGCATCATGATCATAGTGTTGCATAAGGGTCAGTCCCTTTGATCTACCAAATATGAACGCATTGGTAGCCACCCTGTGAGATGTCTATCATACTTGCAAGTAATAACTACTTAAGTTTGCGTGTCATTCAACCAGATTATGGCCAACATATATAACAAGTGTAATGATATGAAATTTGATAATCGCTACGCTAGGTCTTTTTATTGTACTAACTGAATCTGATAGAAAAGACCAGAATGTTTTATATTAAACAATCTTGTTTTTTGACAGAAACAAAAATATGGAGCAAAAAAATAAAATAATAATGAAGTCTATTGCTCCCAGATACATAAAACACCGGATTTTTTTTTCAAACTACTGTATCTGACTTTTGCAGGTAAACATAGCATCATTCATACTGAGTTAGAGCATAAAGTGTACAAGCGAAATACTCTGGACAAGAACTACCAATACGATGGTAAATTTGTGTTTAGTGCAGCAGCAACCAGTCATATATAACACTCTTCATGTAGCAAAACCACCTTAAGGCGCTCGATTTAATGTTAAAATCTTGCTTTGATCACTAACAAGAAAAAGAGGAGAAAGAAGAAAATGAAGAAGCACGAATACTCTATATACTTGTGCAATGTTATTCTTTTATCTAAACTGTAGTGTACTTTGACCCTATAACAAACAAAAACAAGATTATTCTACAACAAACAAGCAATCTATAGAAGTAGTACAAGTCACAACCCTCTTTTAATCTTGAATTATTAGTCCATTAGACGCTATCGATACTTCAAAAAGGCGTATGTTGAAACGCACTTTACCACGCTTCCGTTGAATAATCCCTTTATGAATTCTTAACAATATAACTATTGTTTCTTCTGATAACTAGTTTGTATGAACAGAAAAACTGAGCAAGTAAAATAACTCATGCAAAGCATAGGTTCCTTATCGTCTTGTTCTTGAATTATCGCAGAGATTATATTGGTAAGATATAAACGAGCTTACTTGGGTGTGTCCTCCTGATAATGATTTGTAACAATAGCTCTGCGCATATCCAAAGGTCTTGTGTCCCAATGGTACACCATGTTGTATGAGAAGGCCCAACGAAATGCTTATGGGTTCAAGTCATGCTTATGACATGTGAGATAGGATTGTAGTGTATATATTGTGAGATAGTTAGTTGCCGTTAAAAATAAATAGCTCGCGCATATATATCATTCTCTTAAAATGTAAAGTGATAAATGAAACATACCAGCGAATAAGTTTTTAAGAAAGTAACTAGTAACATGCCAAGCAACATAGTTTACGTGAAAAACACTATTGACATAACTAATAAGTAACCTTCAAGATCAAGTATCATATCAACTGCCATCTTACGCCAACAAGAAATCGAGCAGTCTCAGTTCAAGGAGCTTACGGACCTGCTCATTCCGATCGTGCTTAATCCGTGTCCTGATAGATGGTTCTGGTCTTTAGAGGGATCAGGGGAGTTTTCTGTCGCTTCTATTCGGAGATTTATTGATGATCAACGTCTCTTGACGGTGGATTCTAAAACTCTTTGGATTAAAAGTGTCCCGATTAAGGTGAATATTCTAGCTTGGAAAATCAAATTGGAAGCGCTTCCTGCGAGATTCAATATTTCGCGTAGAGGTATTGAGATCGATTCTATCCTTTGTCCCATTTGTGATAGGAGGGTTGAATCTACGAGACATATATTTTTTAGTTGTTGTTTAGTTAGACAAATTGCGCGCAAAAAAAATAAGTAAGCTTATAGTGTATGACTTATAAACTAGCATGTTGATTCATAAGTTTTGCATCTAAGATGAGTTGGTTCATGCAACTTTGTAGTTTAACATGCACTTCATAGTTCATATAAGCTGTTGCATTATAGGCAGAATTGGATAAATAGACAACTCCATAGTTTGAGGATAAAAATTTCCGACTATTAAGATAATATAAAATGGGTCGAACAAATGGGCAGATTTCTAGAAACTCTGTTAAATATAAAATGGGTCGAACAAGATGTAATTCATCAAAATTTTAACCAAGTTGTTGCAACCTCTCAAATCAATTGATCAGAAACAACAGTTCATTATAAAAGTTTAAACAAATTAGAAAAGAGAGAAACATGGCTGGGTCAAAATAACCTGTTAGTATTATTAATTATTATATAAATATGCTACCTAACCACCACCAAATGGCCTAGTGGTTAGGTCCTTGGCTTTCAAACAAGGGTTTAAACCTCGCTAGGAGTGTATATTTGGGGGTGGCCAGGGAAGGGTCGGAAACGGTAGCCCGGTGAGGCCGCGTACATCTGAGTCAAAAAAGCTCGCCCTCCCCCGGGTAACCTGAACAGGGAAAACCACATCCGTTTTTGCTACCTAACGTATACAACTTTGGCTTCTAAAACAATTAGCAACAAAACTCCACGAAAAAGCCCATTTCACTTGTCCACTTTCTCAGAAAAATAACATTATAATAGTGTAAAACAAAACATATAAATCCAAGTAGAAGCATTAGCATATTGGACTCTTTGTTGAAAGCAATATTTAAAAAAGAGAAACAGACGATGTGGTGTCACAATCTTGTGATCCCATAGTTTAAACCGTCCCAAACAAACAAATGAACTCTTACCTAAACTGCTGAAAAACTTGCAACCTCAGCAGCGGAGAATCCCATGAAGATGCTGTATCTGATGCTCCCTAATGGTGTTGCAAGTTGGACCAATCATGAATGTCTGAAACTACAGTTGGAGTTGACCTTTGTTGTACCAAACATAACTGAAATAACACCATTGTATGCAAAAACTAGCAATTGTAAACAAACTTTACAAATATAACTGCAAAGACTAATTACTCATTTATCGAAACTAGACATTAGTATCAACATATATGAACATCCTGAGTTTTTCATGGTAGTTTAAATATAAGAAGGCTTGAGTAACAAAATGAGCAAATTTCAAGAAAGTAAAAATATCATATACAGCATAATTTATCAAAAATCAACACATTTTCGCACACTTTAACATCTTAAAATATTTTCGCGAGACTGGGGAACCAAATATGAAATTTTACCGAAACAGCTTGTAGCAATAAGTTCATATTTATGTTAAAGTATTAATTTTTGAACCATCAAACTTAACATTTCGTCTCAAACCATCATCCTTAAAAAAATGCAATATAATCTCGACTTTAAAGGTTGAACCAAGTATCACTGTTTAAAGGTTGAAGGTTCAGTTACTTTACTTTTCACCCAAATCACAATGCAATATGGATTTCACTATCTAGTCTCAAGTTCCTGAGATTATAATAATCAATATGACTGAATTACCCCTGACAGAGCCAGATTGGTTGTAACTTGTAAGCTCACAATTGTAGAACACAATGAATATGATTGCATGACCATAACAGAATGCAGACAAATAAATTTTGTCTTAAGCTGCTATCAATTCATTGGAATCATCGCGTTAAGACGAAAACGTAACAAACCCAAATAACCCAAACCCTCAGTCTATATAAGGACAGACGCCCATATACATATTTAAGCATGCACTCTTGCAATTTCAACAAAAAACAAGCACTACGAGAAGCATAACAGAAGGATATAAATAAGCATAATGGCATTAATTGCGGTGAAGACAGAAGAGAACTCTCTACGGCGATCCATCAATATGGTAGAAAATGAAGCCTTGGAACCGAGGCGTGTGAAGAGGCGAAGAAGAGATCTTACACTGGACTGCAAAAGTCAACAGTTGCAGCCAAGTCAACCATCGGATCAAGCTACACCAACCACTGTGAAAAGAAGTTCTAAGTTCCGTGGTGTGAGCAAACATAGATGGACAGGCAGATATGAAGCACATTTATGGGATAAACTTTCTTGGAACGTTACACAGAAAAAGAAAGGGAAACAAGGTAATACCATTTGTGCTCTTTAGATTTCCTTTTCTAGTAATATTATGTGCAAAAATTCTTGACCTAACTTTGTTTCTTACTTTTGTGGCGTGCTTCGGCCTTTTTGGATGGTATTTTCTGACTGAGCAGTTTATCTTGGTAAGTGCTTATTCTGTTAAGCTTAAATCCTTAGTAGAGGTGACAACATTGACCAACCTGTATTGGATTGAGCGAGTAAAATAGAATATAGCCACAAAGAAAACAGTTCAAAAGTCACCCTAACTGCAAAAAAAGCAATAACTGAACATATATATATAAATGTTGTAATTATATTTGGCACGCCAACTAATTCGTGGGCCAACTAAACCAAACCGACCAGTTTAAAACCTATCATTATAAAAAAGGTATATTGAGTCGTTACCGAACCCGCAGGTCCGTCCATTTACCATCTCTATTTCAATCATGCAGATAATAAAATTTGAATCTTTTACTTTAATCATGACTCAGGAGCGTATGATGAAGAAGAATCAGCAGCCAGAGCATATGATCTAGCTGCACTCAAGTACTGGGGATCATCAACTTTCACTAACTTCCCGGTATAGAACTTAACTTTAACAAATTAAAATAGTAACTCAGAAAGATCTAAGTGCTCATCAAACTCTAACTTTCGTGAAGGTCACTGATTACGAGAAAGAAATCGAAATAATGCAGACTGTAACGAAAGAAGAATATCTAGCCTCTCTAAGGAGGTAAGATTTCATACAAACAGTAGAACTGTAAGTTCTCTGAATATCAACTAAAATGTTTTAATTATGGTTTTTGATTGTTCCATTTTTCAGGAAAAGCAGTGGATTTTCGAGAGGAGTATCGAAGTATCGGGGAGTGGCAAGGCACCATCACAATGGAAGATGGGAAGCCCGAATCGGGAGAGTGTTTGGGAACAAGTATCTCTACCTTGGAACTTACAGTAAGTTAATTAAACAAACTTAACTCACAGACAATTTCACTAATGACAATAGACTACGAGCCGCAATAATCTGAATAAATTGAATTACCAAATGCTGTTTAATAGGCACACAAGAAGAAGCTGCACGTGCTTATGATATAGCAGCAATCGAGTACAGAGGGGTGAACGCCGTCACCAATTTTGATTTGAGTACTTACATCAGATGGTTAAAGCCAGAACCACAAACTCCAGCTGCCTGTGAAGAGCCACAAACACAGAGAGTATTACCGGTTATGCCTTTTAACAATTTCGGAATGGTTGATGAACCAGTACAACCGTTCCTAAACTACAATAATTCCATAATGGTAGAAACAAGCTTACCCCAGAAACAAGAAGTGTCTGAAACCAATTTTCCTTTTAGTCCAACCACAAAATCGTCTCCAACAGCACTTGGGTTACTATTCCAGTCATCCATCTTTAGGGACCTCGTTCAGAAAAACCTTAATTACACTGATGAAGAAGATGACGCAGAAGACAAGAAGTGTCAACCACAGATGGTCAATGGTGAAGAATACAATGGTGTATTTAACGAGATTGGTTATAATTTCCCGTTTATGGTCTCCCCGAGCTACAACCTCTGATTGCATGTATTTCCCGAACCAAATGGTTCTTTTTTGCCATCTTTACACACTTTCTACCATAATCAGGGGAAATGGCGGGGTTTTGTTACCCTCAACATGTAACAATGTAAATAAATTTCCTAAACAATCAAATAACTCTTACCAGTAACTAGAAGGATGAATATTGTGGCTTTCGTATGTACAAGTCAACTGACTGAAACAAACTTCCTAATAATAATACTACAGCATTCTGCTAAGTTCCATACATAATACATACGAGTGTCACATACAATCTACTGACAAATTGTACGCACCAACCAAAGCTTTGTACTTCTCAGTTCGAATTCCACTATGAATCAGACTTAACGAGAATATGTAGGGAGTGTTTGGATTTTGGGGACCAAATAAACAGTTCCGTAACAGTTGCAATAAAGCTGAGTATCAGAGAATAAAACTAAAAAAACCAATTAGCGTTACTTGATAGACTCTTACCCCTCCTTTTTCACAAGAACATCTTTTTCAGTCATCTTATGTATTAATTTCTTAAAGAATTAGTCAAACATCTGATTATCTGTCAAGTACAACTTCAAACAACAAGAACACATACATGCACTTTCTCCTACATATCATATTATTGCAAATGATATACGATTCTTATTAATTTCTTGATCCTGATCAAGTGTACAAAGACAGCAAGCAAAACGGAAACTTTTCAAGAGTCGGGCACGTAAAACATAAAATAAAACCAGTCAATTAAACATAATGCAAAAAGGAGATACGCAAATTATACCCAGTTTTACTCAATTAACAGTAAATGGAGGGACAAACTAGATCTGAAATCTCAACTATGAATATAAAAAAGTATATCTAAAACACGCTCGCATGTTCCTTGGACTCGGCCTTAAACCATTTGATTTCATCTTACATTAGTACAGCAATATGTTTTCTCACCCCACTAAAACTGCTTACTTTTGTTACTGAATAATTTGTCTCTCTGTGAATAAGCATACACGAGAACAAAGAAAATCCCTATAGACATCAAAAACGATGCCCATGGGAATGGTGGGTCCTCAAAGCAAACAAGTGACGCCTCCAAATCTTGAGATGCATGATACACCAGCGAATGAATCGCGTACAAATCATGATCAGAAGATCTCAAGTAATATAAAGCCGTTTCAAAGTCCAAATGTGACAATGACGAAACCACCTTATCCAACTTGTATTTAAACAAGTTCCATCTCTGTATAAACTCTGAAAGTTGATTATGCGGCAAAAGCTTCCTCTCCCCACCATGAGCAGATACGGATTCAAGAACATCAAGTGCACTTGTAATAGTGAAATTCAAAGACGTCAATATAACATTCCTTTTAGCAGCATCCTTTTGTATAAAACTCAACGAAGAAAGCTCAGAAAACGGGCCAAAAGGCGTATTTCCAACACTCCATGTATAATCAACCAACGTACTATTATGCTGCGCACTCCAAACCAAATGAGTTGGGGACACACCCCACATACTCTGCAAAATCGAACCCACAAGCGGCCTCTCTAATTCCCTCGTCTGCGTAAACACATGCCTCCCATTACAACTGTAATCACTAACAGTCTGCGTATTCTTAGTCCTAACCGCAATCACCATATCCTTAAACGCAACAGACTGATGATACCTATCCAACAACAAAATCGAATTCACGTCCAAATCAAAAACATAAACAGGAAGCACACGTCCAAAATCCTCCTCCGGAAGCCCCGCTAACCTCCTAATCTCATCTTGTGCCTCCGACAACGTCTGATGCATACGCTTAGAATCCAAATACTCACTCACAATCAACGTATAATTATCAAACAAATACCTAGACGTATAGCTAGTCGTACTCAACGAAATCGCAAACGAACAAATCGCACATTTTGCCAAATCAACCTCATACGTCTTAAACTTCACCACCTGATCACTAAACAACAATCCATCACTCACCAAATTCCTCTCGATCAAGCCAAAATCCAAACCCCTAACATCCTTATCCCCTCCACGCACATGCACAAACTGCACAACCAACTCATTCTCAAACGGAACCGACACACGCAAAGACGGCACAAGCAAAACCTTATACGCACTCCAAACTAAACTCGCCACATCCGCCAAAACACTCTTCTGCGACTTAACACCGTAATGCAACCCACTCAACGGATGAAACTCACCTCTGGGCAACACACCGTCCCCGGACAAAGCCGGACCGTAATCGACCGGCCCAGCACTCAAATCAATCCACAAATACCTCTTTTCGCCGGTCCATATCGTCCCGGTACATTTCGTAAACCCTAACGAAGCCTCACCACCACTCTCCCCATACTTATAACCATACCTCTTATCCATCTGACCTAAATTCAACAAATAAACATGAACACCTTCTTCATGACTCTTCTCATAGTCACTCCTGATGACGTCATCAACGGGTTTATAACTTATGGATACCAAATTAGATCTGAGTGGGACAGTAGTGGTGGCTATCTCAGATTTAATTTTATTAGTAAGGTTTGACGTCAGCGAGGGTGAAGAGAGTGACACGTGGACAGAAGGTGAGTGTTTGATTAAAAGGTTGTGGTTGTTAGGGTGGTTGTTGGGAGGGGTGATGACGTGGAAATGATCGGAAGTAACGGAAGCGGATAAAAAGGAGAGGAGGTTGGAAGGGGAGGATTTGGGGAAAGAGGAAGGGGGGCCCACGAGGGTGACGTGGATGGGGATGGTGATGTGGAGGGAGGTGAGGGAGGAAGGGGTGAGTGGGGATGGAGATGAGGAGAGGGCTTTTTTTAAGGAGTTGGTGAGGTGGAGGAAGGTGTCGTTGGATGATTGGGGGTCGTGGTGGGATTGTTGGGAGAGGAAGGAGTCTAGGCCGAGGATTGGGGTGGAGGTGACGGTGGTGATTAGGAGGAGTATGGTGGTGAAGATGGTGGTGGTTGTTGTCATTTTGGGGGTGGAGTTGACGATGGTGAAGTGGGGAAGTGATTATGGTCAAAATATTGGCATCTTTGTGTGGTGAAAGAGGAGGAGGTTGGAACGGTACTGCTACTTTGAGTTACCCGTTGATTCTGTGACCAGCCCGGTTTTCACTCTAACTTGGGGAAGAATTTGGATTTCTTTTTTTAAAGAATTACCCCGGTAAAATAAAGAATTTGGATTTACGTAGTAAATAAATGGGTTTTCGTTTGGCGTAAAAAGTTAGCTTCTTCTTTTGATCTTGATTTAGGGGTGATAATAATCGCCAACCGAACTGAACCGGAAAACCGAGCCGAATTTATCAAAATCAAATAGAATCGAACTAAGAATTTGATTCGGATCATATATGATATTGACAATCTAAACCGAAAACCGAACTCAAAACAGAATTTATATAAATATATATATCGATTTTTTATATATTTATATATATAAAGACTATTAAAATTTTATCCTAATAAAAAAAACACTTTTTATGTTTGAAATACGGATTAAATATTTTTGCTAAAATATCTATAATAATTAATTTTTTAAAAATATAAATGGTTAATTCGGGTTATTCGAGTCAACACTTTTTAACCGAATAACCCGAACAACCCAATAACCGAACCGATGAACACCCTATCTTGATTGAGGGCTCTTGATAGGGTGAGCCACCGCAAACCAAAAAACCCGCAAAAACCAAAAAATCAGCATAACCGACGATGCGGTTCTTGAAAATAAAAAAACCGCATTTTGCGGTGTGGTTTTGGTTTCCATCGAAAACCACACTACAATAACTGAACCGAACCACTTCATCATATTCATTTTTTTTTTAAATAAACCAACTAAATTTTATTATTTTTCTATGATAAAATGCTTTTGTTATATTTTCATAATTAGTTATTTGAAACATATTTAATTGGTTAATTATTGTGTGAGTTTTTACGTCATATAATTTTGTTTTTCTTTAAATTTATTATGGAAGTTTTTGAAATTCTTCATTTCATTTTTTTTTGGTAAAATGGATTACCGCAATAAAATATATTAATCACATAAACAATTTAACTGCAATGAAATGTGGCTGAAGTATCACATTAACCACTAGAACATACGTGACATGCCACAGCACACAACATTTATATATACGAATTTCATACCAATATACAATATACATAATTTCATACAACATTTATATATATGTTTCATAACTTAATGATATATTTACTCTATAATTATATGCCAAAATTAGGGGTGAGTAGAAAAACCGAATAAACCGAAAACCGAAACTGAACCGAACCGAACTACTAATTCGGTTCTCGGGTTGGATATGGGTTTGGCAATCTGAACCGAAAACCGAATTCATACAAATATATATACTACGTATTTTTTATATATTTATGTATATAAATACCATTAAAATCTTATCCTAATATAAAAAAAATAATTTTTATAATTTTTTTACTAAATATCTATGTAATTATTAAATTAAAAAAAAAAATAGTGAAATTCAGGTTATTCGGGTTGTTCGGGTCAACCCGAGAACCGAACCGAATTCAAATTCGGTTTTCGGTTTGGTTGAATTCTAGTTCGGTTCTGTTCGGTTTTCGAGTTGACCTAAAAAAAATTAACCGAACTAACCGAACCGAATTAACCGAAAAACCCGATGACCAAATCGATCAACACCCCTAGCCAAAATATATAATTTGACAAAAAAAAAACTTTAAAGACCTCAAAAACCAAAACACAAAAATCGAAACCGCCAAAAACCGATATCATAAGAACCGCACGGTTGAAGATTCTCGTTTTTAAAAAATCGTAATTGCGGATGCGGTTTGGTATTTACCAAAAACAGCCTCAACCCGCAACATGATCACCCCTACTTAAGGCCGTCGCGGTCCGTTGCTTATTAGAGTTCCGCTCGAGCTCAAATTAACTATTTTCTTGGGACGGTGGTTATCATGAAGGTATAATCAAGCAACGTGCGGTTATCATAAAGGTATAATCAAGCAACGTGTGTTATGACGTAAGGGCTATGTTTTTCTATTATTGTTTGAACTTGTGAAGTGTGGCGGCTAGAAGATATTTGAGCAATTGAGCTTCGGATATACATGTTTCTCGACTAGAAAGCGTTAACTGAGTAATCAAACACAAAGCCAATTATATCAGGGAGCATGTTCCTTTGGTTTAGGTCCTGATATAAAAAAGGGGAAATCATACCTGCTTCCGAAAGCAGGCAACTTGCCTGCTTTCCTTTGAAAAAAGGAAGCACCAGATCCACTGTTCAAACTTCAGGGACCAAATACGAACATAATTTTTAATTTTTTTCAAAGGAAAGCAGCCGGAAGCAGGTATGATTTCCCCTATAAAAAAAACCAATATATTTGTATAACCCATCAAAACCACATCTCAGTTCTGCTGCATAACATTCTC
>BQNB010018093.1:0-66099 GCA_026074375.1 Tanacetum coccineum | reverse complement strand
ACATCATAACATGGGGTTTATAACACGTACCCCTACACTTGAGCTTTGACATGCCCGATATTTATAATCTAACTAATGACTCAATTTTAGGTGGATCAAAATAACATGGAGATCATCTAACAAACGTATGGGGGTATTGACTTAACTTTTCTTCCCCATTCTTCCACGAAATAAATACTACCATGAATCCCAATCGTCCCAAAACTATATTTACAAGGATAAAGACTTAGCAACCGTGTACTCAAATAATTAACTTGGGTTAAAACAATAATGTACTAAAAGTGATTACATACAAGGTAGGCTAAGAAGATTTGGGTGTAACGACTGGTTTAAGGGTTAACAATGCTCTTCATTAATAGTTCGGCTTAACCAAAAAATTACGAGAACCGTGAAAAATAATAGGCTCGGAGGGTTGTACTAGGGGTATCCTGCACTAAAAATGAGTGCATGGTAAGGGTGTGGGATAGTTAGATGATCGATGTGACCATCATAACAATTACAAGTTTAAAACATGGGTTAATCCTAATACCTCCTATCAAGCAAATCCTAACACTCAAGTTGATCATTGTCCCTAATATTCTTTAGAAATACCCGTAAAAACAAATAAAGGGATAAGAAAACAAGGAAAAAAACTAGTACTCCCCTGGTTTGCTCAATAATAGAGAAGAAACATGCGATAACTGGTTAAATCGTCCTCCAAGAGTCATATAATGAAACTTCCTAAGAACTTCCAAGTTTCTTCTCATCAAATATAACATGTAATCAAAGACAAAGACAACTATACCAAGCATAAAATGTGCGATATAATAATATACAGTGTGAAATTAGGGTTGACTCTATAAAGCAGTAAAGATAGGATGAGAGAATTGTTAAACTCAGGGTTTTGCAAGTTTATAAAAGAATTACAACTTTCTTAAGTGTTGTACAAGTTTTATTACTTAAAATTTTTGAGTTTTCCTGTAACTAGGAGTTTGATGTCGTTAGGGATATCCTGACCCCGTCATAGGTGTCGTGGTGACGGCGTCGCGTGTAAATCGTAACGCCGTCTCCACACTTTGTGAAAACTCATTTTTCGTTTTTGATGAAAAATTTTCTGCACTCATTCTTATAAGTTATTTTCCTGTACCAAATGCTGCATAACAACCTGAGAATTAATAATTCAATCATATAACTCAAAACTGACGCGAATTAATCTAAACAATTTATTTCAAATGTTTGAATTTGGTTCTAAAAACTGGATACTTCCCCTACACTTATTTTGTTGCAAAATACCTTTGATTGCAAATAAGACGAAGTTACAAACAAACAAAGCATGATTACAAACTAATTTAAACATAATAAAACAAACTATAAAGAATTAAAACACACAAGACACTCCTAATATGCGGGAAAAGTAAATATTAGGTTGCCTCCCAAAAAATGCTTTTCTTTATTTACGAGTCTTGTAGCTAGACTCGAAGTCACACGTCCTTACGTGACTTCTCCTTTATTGTCCATTCTAGTCACATATTCGGTGTCTCTATAAAACCTATCTTCTAAGTCAGATGGCTTCCTACATCCTCTATCATAGTCGTCCTCGCTGAGTATTACCCTAGATGATAATAAGTCATGACCCTCGCTGGACAATTTGCTCCTCTCTAGGTCCTTATGTGGTGTTTTAAAGGTGATCTCTTTAGTTCCGTCCGTGAAAGTCATTAACTCGTGTTTCCTATTTATAGCCACGTAGACGATTTCAATAAAGGGTCATCCAAAGATTACGTAGGATAGGCTAGGGTCAATGTTAGTCTCGATATTTTCCAAAATGGTGAAATCTATGACGTAACTCATATTTCCTACAAATACGTGCATCCCCCTTTCTAATCCTACAAAATTTCTTCCCCTATACTTATATCCATTCTTTCTAATAGAGCTATAATAGGCCAAAGACATGATATTCATGGGTAGGTCAACATCAATATACGCGTTAGCAGTGAATTTATGACCTATCATGCAGGGAATTTTAAGGTTTCTTAGGTCACCCTTTTTGATCCTAAAGTCGTAAATAAGTGATCATTTAGGCATTTCCTTAATCAACGATTCATACACCAATTCCTCACTTGTGTCAACTAAATCTAGAGGTTCTTGTAAAAACTAAAGAATCGTTGTAAGCTCAGATTGTTTAGATCTATATCTAGGAAAAATAAAAATGAACATGAAAAAATGCATAGCGGAAATACCATAATGAACAAAGTTATTTTGACAAGGTTTTTCATTCATATTATTCACTATTTGCCCCAATTTTAGATGATCAATTCTAGAACAGTTACTCTAACTAGTAACAGGATCAATGAAACATTAATCTTGAGGCTACAACACTCATTTTAGGCATTTACAATGAACCACGCGCCTAGAACACACACACACCTTTAGTCGACTACATTTTCTGTGCACACTTAAACTACATAACCTAATGTCTCTTTATATAGTAGAGATCATCTAGGTTTACAAAGGATAAGAACAAATATAATTAGGAAACAAATAATATCTTCCTAACTTTTATCTTTATCTTCTATATATTTTTTCTTCTTAAGGAGATCTTTTAGAATCTTCAAAATCTTCTATCTTTTGAAGAATTCCAGCTTTGCATTTAAGTCCTTCTTGTTTCATTCTTTTATGTATTTTGTATCATCAAATCAATAATTCCCAACAATCTTCCCCTATTTGATGATGACAAAACAAACAAATTCGTGTACGAACTTCATCATAAAGCCTTTAATCAAAGCTTCCCCTAAAGTTGAGATGTAATTGTCTCCTTGAATGAAACAAAACTTCCCCTTAAGTAGATTTCCTTTGTACAATGCCACACCAAGGATCTATAAGTTGCCAATTGTACCTGTTAACATCTTCTTCCCCTTTTTGTCATAATCCAATAGGGGACATATGAATATAAGCAACTTTGATCTTGACCACTACAAACCAATATCACACTTCTAATCCAAGCCTTCTAACTCCTCAAATTACCCACCATTAAGCACAATAAGAAAAATGAACTTGAGTAATAGAAACTCACACTAGCAGTAGTAATAATGATTAGCAGTAGTAAAAACCTTCACCTCAATGATGCATGTAAATGGTTAAACATTTTAACATTAAGCTTCCCCTGAAACCCATATGTTAACCATTTCTTGAATCTTCAATTCTGTAGGCTTTTTGTAATGATCACTGATGAAGAAAAACTAAGTATAACGAACTTGATGTAGAAGTAGAACAACCCAAACTTGTGTCTTATATCTTGTACTATCCACGTGACTCCAAACTTATAAATAAATCTATGAAATATATGTAGATCGCAACCTCTTGACAAAAATCCTCATCTTCTATGAGACACATAACAAGTGATAGCAAATGTGAGCATTGAGCACCATAAGATAAATCACACACCTTTGCTAGATTTGTCAAGTCTTCATCACATCGTTTCTAAGCACGAACAAGTTATCTTTAAAGTGTAACACCCACTTTAAGATATGAATAAGAACACGCATCCGTGAAACTCCACTTCAACTCCAAATAAGTGATAATCAATCTTCTTCATAACCAATTCGAACAAATAATCCAAAATACAAGCCTTTAAACGTTTACGAACATTTAAAACCAAAACCAATCTGTTAGCTTCCCCTTAAACCAATCAGTAGTAACCCAGCACAAAACTGGTTTAAGTCCAACAGTAGTAACTGCTAACATTTACCCTAGCAGCAGAAACTTAATACTGGCAGCATTAAAAATATACTAGCAGCATTAATCATACTAGCAGCACTAAGTATAAACTGGCAGCATTAACCTTTAGTGATAGCAGCATTAACATGAACTGGCAGCACTAATCTTCCTTTGGCGGCATTAACCAGTTACTTGGCAGTATTAACGTCTCCTGCCAGCACTAACTTACATAAGCAGCACTAATAATCATAGGCAGCAGCACTAACCTTTAAAGATAAGGCTAGCAGTATTAACTGCCATTGGCAGCACTAAAACATAACGAGCAGCATTAACATCTATACTTCCAATTATCAGCTTATATGTCTGTTGCTTCTTTGTACCTTCAATCATGTTGATACTTGCTGCTTCTTCTCTTATTCATAGCATTGATTGCTTGTTGTGTCAAACGAAAGCCAACAAACTTCGTGTATTCTTGGCAGTAGAAACATCAACGCGAGCAGTACTAACTTGTAACCACTATTTAAGGATAACTTTTTTTAAGTATTCAGACAATGCTTTTTAGTGTCACTAATCAGTTAGTAAACCGTCACAAATTAGCATTCTCCTTAAATGAAGCATCGTGTATACTGTAACACAACATTGATATCAAACCAAGAAACACTTGTTGCCCTTCCCTTGATGTCGTTTATACACAAAAACATGCTTTCTGTTTTGATTATAATTAGGGTTTGACAAACCCTAATGTTGCCGAATGTGACTAGTACCCAAAACAGAAAACTTGAACCTTTTTTTCTTCATAAACTCGACATCAAACACACCTTGTAGATCCTAGATCAAGAGCCCCATGGCTCTGATACCAATTGTGAAAACTAAAGAATCGTTGTAAGCTCAGATTGTTTAGATCTATATGTAGGAAAAATAACAATGAACATGAAAGAATGCATAACGGAAATAGCATAATGAACAAAGTTATTTTGACAAGGTTTTTTATTCATATTATTTACTATTTACTCCAATTCTAGATGATCAATTCTAGAATAGTTACTCTAACTAGTAACAGGATCAATGAAATATTGATCTTGAGGCTACAACACTCATTCTAGGCATTTACAATGAATCACACGCCTAGAACACACACACCCCTTTAGTCGACTACATTTTCTGTGCACACTTAAACTACACAACCTAATGTCTTTTTATATAGTAGAGATCATCTAGGTTTACAAAAGATAAGAACAAATATAAATAGGAAACAAATAATATCTTCCTAACTTTTATCTTTATCTTCTATATCTTTTATCTTCTTAAGGAGATCTTTTAGAATCTTCAAAATCTTCCATCTTTTGAAGAATTCTAGCTTTGCATTTAAGTCCTTCTTGTTTCATTCTTTTATTTATTTTGTATCATTAAATCAATAATTCCCAATAGTTCTTCAACATCTAACCATTCAATTCCCTCATCATATTTGTTATATCTTAAATTACTAACAACAGCTATGTCTTTTTGCTCTAGCAGTGGCGTATCTCTTCGTTCTTCAATGTATGCAATGGTTTTGGTGTCTTCGGGGTCGCCCTCTCTATCCTGCTTTTCCTCCTCAGCCATGCTATCACGTGAGTTGTTTTATTGCTTGGGATGTATCATCATAGTGTTGATTGAACCAAGGACATGGGTTGAGCATTGCGGGTCTTCAGTCAGGTAAGAACGAGCAGACAAAACTAGAGAAGTACTCAGTTTCATGATCTTAACCATATTGCTAGGTAGTGTGCCCGCTATTCGGTCGGTGATGGCCTTCAATATTGTGTCGATTTTATGGGTCATCTCACTTTGCTGTTGTTTGAAATCGGCTTCAAACTTAGACAATCTAGCGTCTTGAGATGCCATGAAATTAGATACCAATCCTTCTAGACTTGATTGATTGTTAAAGCTTTGAGGATGGTCGTTGAAGGTACGATTTGGGATTGAATAGTTGGGTTGGAACCAGTTAGGTAGGTTTGAAAAATTATTTTGAGAATTTTAGGGTTGTCTCCACCTAAGGTTTGGGTGACTTCTCCATGATGGATTATAGGTGTCACCACAATTGTTTTGCTCAGGCTTGAAAGTATACCACTTACCTCTTGCTTCATCAGTACGCAAGGATACGTATTCAATGAAGGCTTGCTCGGGATCTTCCATGCAATACTGAGTGTCGTGGGGACCACTACAAATCTCACATGAGGTGGTTACTTTGTTTACTTGAGTAGGTAGTGTCGGAGCAAGATGAGCTTCCATCAAGCGTTAGACTTGATTTTCAAGCTTGATTAGACGACGATCGGATGTACTCGGGACATCTTGAGGCAAAGCGATTGCCTTGACCGGCTGAGCAAAATCCCTTGGGTCTTTCCAACTTTCGTTTGTCATAGAGGGCGAGGTCCTCTAATAATGCCCAGGATTCTTTGGCGTTTCAGTCACGAAGCTTACCACCGGCCGATTGGTCAATGGTTCATCTTGTGACAGGATTGACATGGTCATAAAAAATTTAGACTTGGAGCCAAAGGTCGATGCCATGATGATGGACTTTTTGTAGTAAGTCCTGGAAACGAGTCCATGCTTTAGATAGAGATTTTCCATGATGTTGTTGGAACATCATGATATTATTGTGGAGTTTTGCGGTCCTTCCCGGTGGAAATAATTGAGCAAGGAAACGAGTAGTAAGATCCTCCCATGTGGTGATAGATCCTGCTGGAAGATGTTCAAGCCAATTGCTAGCTTGATCGCGAAGGGAAAATTGAAATAAACGCAGGCGCGTTCTTTCCCTGTTTTCACCGTCAAGGTCAAGTGAATCCAAAAGTTTTAGGAAATCCTTGAGGTGTTAGTTTGGATCCTCAGACTGAAGTCCGTGGAATGAACATCCGTTTTGCACCAACCGGATGATGTCGAATCGAAGAGGTACCACGTTGTTCCCTACGGGGAGCTCAATGGTATTCCTATAGCCCTCGTGGCTAGGTTTGGAGTAGTCTCTAAGAGTATGGATAGGATTCTTGTCTCCCATGGTGGTTGACGAGAATAGATTATGAAACAGATAACACAAAGAAAAGATAGACTACGAAAAAGCTAATATGCAGAATTAAAGTCTCACTTGAAAGGATTCAAGTAAGTAGAACTAATCTAAACTATGATCAAAACCTAACTATTCCCCAGCAGCGGCGCCAAAAACTTGATGCGGTTGTCGTAAGGGACTTCTACAAGAAGTTTTGTTGTAGTAGTAGTATAGGCAAGACTCGGGGGTTGTTATCATTCTCTAGGGGATTAGGTTGGGAAGGCTTGATCACGGTCTAACAGAATTTTAGGGGTTGAGAGAAGATTATTTTTGTATTTTTATGTTTTATGGAAAGTAGGTAAATCATATATTTGAGAGGTTTGGTTGGTTTTAGCTAATAAACTAAATGGTAAACTATGCTAATGGTGATAACAATATAATAAAAAGATTGTATTCATTTAATCATGTATTACTCCCTAGATTGCTTCTCCTAGTATTGTTGCTTTGTCACACTTGTGATGATCTATGTAATTATTTCCTAAGTTATGAACATATTACATGAAACCGTCGTCTATTTAATGTTCCCTTAAGGCAAAACACAAAGTAAGGTAGTATGAAGACTATTGCATGTCCCCCAAGAGTATATTAAATTCATTTTAAATATATTAAAAGTGGATCAACCATATAAGGGGCAAGGTAGTATGAAGATTGTTACCCGATGGTATCCTTTCTACACAATCATGTTTCTCTAGACCTATCAACAGCGATACAGACACAAGCTTGTTTTCTAGAGCCTAACATGCATATTCATCACAAGAAGCAACACCACTAAGATCTACATTCTAGGTTTCATACAATCATAAATGAATACAATAAGGAGTTTAGCCAAGCATGTTAAAGATAAAGCAAGAACAACAAAGAATCAAACAACAAGACATATTGAATGATTAAGATAGTCTTACTTGATTAAAACATGAATTGAAGGAGGTACAATAGGGTTTTGAAGTCCTAAAATCATCCTAATAAGCTGCCAAACGAACTAGGGTTCGTCCCCCTTTTTTACTCTAAAGTTATACACATAAAACCCTAATTTCGGGTCTATATTTATAAGAATATCACTGTGACGGCATCGCGTTTTAATCGTGACGCCGTTATAGAGTAGAATCTTCTGGATCCGAGTTGAATCGGTGTGAGCTAACGCCGTCAAGAAATGTTGTGACGCCGTCACTAGATGAAGTGTGACGGTGTCGTGTATATATGGTGACGTCGTCTCTAGCCGCTGAGACTTTAAATCTTGAAGAGTCTTGGTGTTGGTTTGTAGTCTTGTCCGTTTCTTCTCAAAATGAGCCTGTCACGTGTATTTCCTCCAAATGCCTTCCAAATGCTAAATACCTAAAAAAGAACGATTAAGTACCTATTTTAGGCATAAATGCATAATTTAGGGGGTTAAATGACCCCGAAAAAGTGCATAAAATGACACCTCATCAAAATACTTTGGTAAAAATGTAATGCTTAAGAGAAAAATATTTTCTTGATAACTAATCATGCTTAATGATTTGTTTGTCCATACCTTAAGTGGTTACTAATATTAGAAATGGAATTTTACGATTAATAATTTGTAACCGTTTATTTCTATCGTAAACGTTTTTTACATTTTGTTATTATCAAAACATTAAGAGGTCAAAAAATATAAATAACGTTTTTAGACATTATTTGTATTAATAATATCATGTATGATTTAGATCAACACTCATCATGTCACTTCAACCTGATTGACCTATTTTCTCTATAAACTTGATTAATCATTTTACCATAAATCATAAAAAGTTGCAGCATTATATAGCGCTTATATAAATTACTTGATATTGCAGTCTCTATTTCGATATTACACGCATTAGTAACTTTTTTCTTTGAGCCTTTGTTCAGCTCACAGTGGCAAGCATAAAGATGGGAAGACCTGAAATAGCTGCAAACGCCGTGAATGTTGCTGAAAGACGCCTAGCAAGCAACAAGTGGCCTGAATATTATGATACAAAGAACTTAAGATTCATAGGTAAACAAGCACGCCTTTTTAAAATATGGTCTATTGCGGGTTATGTGCCAAGCAAAACAACTAGCAAGAGACAAGCCCCAATCACGCCTAGCATTGTGAATAAGGCATCAGTTGCCCTTGTGGTGGTGCTTGTCACTGCTACAACTGTGCGAATTTGCTTCAATTGCTCGAATCGTATCGATATTCTATCACACCCCGGCTGGCAAGGATACACATATCCACCACTAGAGACTAAGGAGGTAACAAGTTTATAAGGTAAATATGGGTTTTTATTATAGAAGGCATTAGGGGTTGATCATACTACACTCTTCACTCAAAAGTACCACACCAACAAGACAGTTGAAGCATACATACATTGCCGTAACGACGGAATAGACATGTGCGTTCGATCACATCCTCATTCGAGTTTAACCAAGGGTTAGGGTGAAGAATAATATAGGGTAGGGATCTTCTAACTTTCACTAATAGTAATAAATCAACAAGGCAGCTGAGACATGCATACATGTCCATAACGACGGAATAGACATGCATGCTCGTACGCATCCTCATTCACGTAAAACCCATGGTTAATGGTTAGGAAAAGGAAATAAATTGTTGTTAAATAAAAATTATGAAGCAAATAGATTAGGTCAAAGATACAAGTTGCTATACACTTTTTCCTGACTGTTACCATGAAAAAGACACAACTATTTACACATGTCTTGATCATAGATCAAATACAACAACCTGAGTTAGCGTTCCCGCAATGGTCAACTTCCCAATCATCCCATACTTTACATACTTTTACAAGACAAGTGGCGATATCTACCACTTTATACAAAACTTTACATTGTTAACTTATAGACATATCAATGAATAATCGATCCTTCATACAATTTATTCGGTCTAAGCTTTTGCGATACAATTATTTTCCATCAAACTTTCCTTCTCTTTTTTGTTGCGATTTTCTAATTTTTTACTAATTTTAGTGCTGGTTGAACCCACTAATACTATAACTACAAACTCAGTGTAATTTCACCATCCTCACGATCATAATAACTCCAGATAATTCCTTCAGTAATTCTTCATTCTTCAGACGTATCAGTAATTGCGTTGGTAGTAAAAATACATGAGTTTTTACTACTTTATACATTCCCATTTGCAATGTGAAAATTTCTTCCTAACCGTACCAAAGATAGAAAATGACACAAGACTCGGGAAATACATACTTTACCACTTAAGCATCTAGACAACTGATAAATGGACATAAGTCTAACAGGTAGGCTAATGTGAAAAGGTGTACAAAACAGATAGTTGGTAATAATTCCTATAGGATTGGCTTTAACGGGTTGTTTTTCTAGGCGTATCTTACTCTAAGATGAGAGTAAACAAAGGGTTTTATAGTGGGGGTTAAAAAACTAAAACCAGTTTAAGTGTAGTTTCATAAAACAACATGAATAGGCTTTTGGGGTGTAATCCTAAAAATTACCAATTTAAAACAAGTTACATCCATCTAAATACATAGTACCATTATTGTGGTCACTAATAGATAACCAATCCAATTTTCCTAAAGTCTACAACATCACCGACACATTCATATTTTGTGGAATTTGGGTAAACATTTAGAAACGGATAAGGTTAAATTCAATATCTAATAAGTGTTATTTTGTGTGGGTTTTTTATCATGTAATTTCACAAAAGTATGCTTGAATTTTTTTTAATTTAAGCATAATTTAAGCAATTTAGTATGAAAAATAGGACAAGTAAACATTCTAATTCCCACCCCCACTTGAATTATACAACGTCCTCGTTGTATGAATAAAACATTAATACGGGATTTAAAAAGAATTAGAATGAGAAACTCCCCTGATATTTGCTCGTAGAATTCTGCCCATTTGAGTATTGTGAGCAAGATCGTGTGTTGAACATCCATCTTGAGGTTTCAAGACTCCAACACTTCGAGACTTGTAGATACTTCAACCAACATTGTTTTCTTTCAGAAGGTCATGTGTTAAACATAAGAAAACAAGTGCAAATCTATCTCCGTGTATTCGTTGGTTAGACTCAAAATAAATACCTAAAACTATACAGGAAGTCGATACGCCGTATCCATTCCCCAGGATACGCCGTATTGATTCCTGTGTCGAATACGCTGTATTCGTTTAACGAATACGTCGTATAGACTGTTCTAAAAATAAAGACTGGATAACGTTCAGAAGGTTAATACGCTGTATCCATGGGGTTTGGATACGCCGTATAGACAATCTGGGAAGACAGACTTGATAAAAATTAAAAATTACATTCTGGATTGTCTCTCGGCAAGCACTTTTGTTTACAGAAAAGTCTTTAAGTTAGACTTGCCCCAATTTAATCCCATCCTTATAAAACAATTTGGGGTCGAACGGGATGCCAAATGGCACATACAAATTCTTGATTAGGAAAATGAATGACATCCCTTTGTTAAGATGATTCCAAGTCATGATATTAAATTTAATTCCTTGATAAAAGTTTCAGTTTTGAAAAATTTATTAGATGTATCATGACTTGTTTCCAAAAGCTCATTTGACCCATGTGCATAGGCACCATCATCGGTATTTATTAAATCAGGTAATGGTTTGACAGACATAACCCCCGAAGGCTGCTCAATATCAATTTTATCATTATCCTTGTCCTTATCCGATTTTGAATCATTGGGATAAATTACGTTAAAAGGAAATAGATCATTAGAGTATAAAATGTTTTGTTCCTCTTCATCACATTCGGACAATGATGTTTCATCTTTCAAATTAAATTCATCGATATGTTGAGGACTTACATTAGGTTCAGTTAAGAAATCTAATTTAGACCTTAGAGCATCAGTGTAAACAATGGCTAAATTTCATTTCTCAAAATCGTAAAGTAGTCTACTCATCAAAAGAACTACTATAGGCTTGGGTGATGGAAACGAAGGCAAATTGACTTTATCATTATCATTTTCCGAATCCGTTTTCAAATCATTGACATAAATTATTTTATAGGAAAATGAATTTTTGTCATAAATCACCTATAATCTTCATCGTATGATTCATCAAATGATATTCTAAAGTTAATTTTATTCTCATTAAGAGGACTCACCGTGGGTTCACATGAGAGCGTTACTTCAGATGTAAACGCGTCATCAAAGACTATAGCCAAGAATTTAGTCTTAATAGATCTGAGGTCGTGAACGCCTTCATCATCCTAGATCTTACCATACGTAGCAGTTTCCTAGTTATAAACCTTACCATGCCTTTGAGCTTTTTCTTCCTCAAGCCTGATATACTCTTCCATAGAAATGTTGGGGTCATCCATTTTAACCTGTAATAATTCTCTAGGAAAGAAAACTGTCAAATAGCTTAATACGCCATATTCAGTAAACTGAATACGTCGTATTGATGATAGAGTCGAATACGCTGTATTGGTTTGAAAAAAAAATTATACGTCGTATCTAAGAAGATGAATACGCCGTATTGAGTATTCGACTCAAAAAGTTACAGCGAACTGTAATAATGCACACAAACACACAATATGCAAAAATATACAATGCAGAAAATCAAACACACAAATAAACACACAAATATGGAAATTAACCTAAACTACTCTAAACTAAACTAAAACACCAATAAATAAAAATTAAACAACTTCATTTTCCCGGAAACGGGCGCAAAAACTTGATTGTGTCATTGTGAGTAGGTATTTTATGTATCAAGTTTTACTATTTATTTTATGCCGACTATACCTAAATGCAACACTTTAACAGGCAGTGCACCTAGTCAAGTTGTAGCTTCGTTGGTAAGTAGGGTGCCGATCACTAAGAGCGAGAGCGTTAATATCTAATCTATCAGTATTTTAGTTATCTAAGTTAAACCTAAAACTAATTCAAAAGAGGGTTTTTAGCCTGAGACAATGGCACAGTTTTGGGTATCTAACCTAAGGTTTTGACACAATAACACACAACAAAGGCGTTAGCAGTAGAATAAAGAGGCCCGATGAAGCCTAATGTAAGGGAAACGTATTAACCATAATTAATCTGGTACTATATAAACCCTCTCCTAGCCTTGGAGAGGGGTTGGTTGTTCCATTTTTCCATATTCCATTTTATGCAATTCATTCATTTTTCATTCATTCTTTCTCTAACATCACAACCCACATCTCACTTTTGTTCTTGGTTTGATCATAAGATTACTAGTATTCTACAAACATAGTCTCAAAAATAATAAACATAAATTTAGTTGATAAATATCGATGATACAAACCAACCATACCTCATAACAAAAATGCAAACACCATTTGTCTCAAAAGAAAAAACCATGAACCATGAATACAAATTTTAGTCTTTTCTATTGAAACAAGCAAACACGAATAAGATGCAAATGCGTTATTCCAATTGTCACCATAAGATTAACTTAAGCGGTCTTATCACATATCACATTATTAAATCCGTTATACGTCACTGACACTGAGCCACTTGTATCCCACACAACATTATCAACATTGTCATCTTCAGAAGGATCATTTTTTTAGGTGTCATACTTTGGGTAAACCCCAAACTAAAACTTGGAGCTTCAAAGCTTAACCTACGACGAATCTGCATTTCTTTCTCAAACGATGACTCAACCTCTTTTAAAAAGTCGGAGATTTAACTATTCGGGTTTTAGGTGGACTACTTTTTCGAGTTGTTGCGAGATGTCCAGCACTGTTTACAATGTTAAATACTTCATCGGCTCTTTTTAGATATGATTGCGACGTCTCTTTCAGTTTGTCGGAGATAGTTACCATGAAATTTCTGATAAATGGATCACCAGGACATATCTTCAATCTTTTTTCCATCACACCATCAATTTTGACAAACATGCTAAGAATTTTATCAAATTCTGATGTGAGCACACTCGCAAACTCCTACATCATTTCTCATTGTTAGTTTCACATAAGACATCTGAACTTACTACATATAAAATAGATCATCATATTATTACAGATTACCTCATTGTTACTTTTACATGGCATTATTTCCAACTTGCGCATTCCAAATGTGTTTGCATCTTTGTGGTTATCCACTTTTGTTGAATTACAGTCAACTTTATATAATCAAGAAGAACAAAATAATAAGTTATATTTTAGAAACATAAAAACTTGCCATAAAAAACATGGATATACCTCTTTCCACTTTAATACTTGTTTCCGCTTGTGCTTCGTCAACGTACCTCATCCGCCCTATTGTTTCAATGTCACGAACAAGATTTTCTTTTCTCTTTCCCAGATCTATACGAGTCTTCAACATAAAACCACCACTTTCTAAATCTTCCTTTTCCCTAATTCTTAACATCTCATAATTCAAGTAATGTATAGCTGGTACATTTCTCTTTTCCTTACCTTTTCCCATTGTGGTTGAATTAACATAAAATAGCTTTAAGCAAAAGAAGAAAAAAGTTAATATGTGTTGCATTGATGTGAGGGTCATAAGGACTTCTATACGAAGTTTTACAACTCCCTAGGCAGTGTACCTAATCGTTGCAATGTAGTATAGGCAAGACTCGGGGGTTGTTATCATTCTCTCGGGAAATAGGTTGGGAAGGCTTGATCACGATGTAACAGAATTCTAGGGGTTGAGAGAAGATTCTTTTTGTGTTTTTATATTTATAAGAAAGCAGGTAAATATCATGATTTGAGATGTTGGTTTGATTAACTAATAATTAAAGTAAATATAATATACGCTACAGGTGATAACTTTATGATAAACAATTGTATTTACCTAATCATGCAGTACTCCTCAGATTGCTTCTCCTAGATATGTTGCCTTGTCACACTTGTGATGATATGTGTAAGTATTTCCTAGATCATGAACGGATTACACGAACCCGCCGTCTATTTAATATTCCGTTAGGGCAACGCACAAGTAAGGTAGTATAAAGACTATTACAAGGCCTCTAAGAGTATATTAAATGCATGTGAAATAACTTAAGAGGAATCAGCCATATAATGAGTAAGATGGTATGAAGAATGTTACTGGTGGTATCCTTTCTACACTACTCGTGTTTCCCTAGACATATGAACAGCCATACAGACAAAAGCTAGTTTTCTAAAGCCTAACGCGCACATTCATCAACAAGAAGCAACATCAAAAGGATCTACAATCTAAGTTTCATGCAATCATAGATAAATACAAATGAGGTTTTAGCCTCGCATGTTATAAAGAAACTAAGAAGATAAATCAATCAAACAACAGATAGACATATTGAATTATTAATGATAAATAACCTTACTTGATTAAAAGATGGATTCAGTGTAGTACAATAGGGTTTTGAGGCCTTAAAAATGACATATAAAGCTGCTAGTATGACTAGGGTTCGTCTCCCTAGGTTTATACAAAGTTACACTCTTAAAACCTTAAAAATGGTTTTATATTTATAGAGATATCGATGCGACGGCGTCGCTTAGGAATCCTGACGCCATCGCCACGTAGATGATTTTAGATCTCTTTAAGTCGGCCACGTCCTGATGCCGTCATGAAATTCCTGACGCCGTCACTAGATACATCACGACAGCGTCGCTTTATGCTTATGACGCCGTCTCCAGCCACTGTATGCATAAATCTTCAAGAGATTTGGTGTAGGTCCGTAATCTTGTCCGTTTCTTCTTCAAATGAGCCCAAGTCACGTGTATCTCCTCTAAAAGCCATCCAAGTGCTAAAAACTTAAAAACAAACGATAAAGCATGTAATCTGGGCATATTTGCATGATTTAGAGGGTTAAATGACCTCGAAATAGTACATAAAATGACACCTCATCAAATACCCATACATTTAGGATTTGCTTGTCCTCAAGCAAATGGGTTTTTCTACCTAGACAATAGCATTATTAGGGTCATTTAACCTACTTTTTAAAAGTATTTTACAACACAACCTTCTAGACCTCGTAATTAAAAGAACGAAAACTATATACTAGCACCTCGCATAAGTGTTTGAGATTCTCTCTTTCTCTCAGTTGTATAATAAATTATAACATAACGGGGAAACGGGAAATCAACACTCATTACCTGTCATAGCATATAAATTACCATAGGCTTGGTAAAGGATCAAACATCCACCGCTAGGCGCAAGCATTATTCATTACTATCTAAGAGGTCTTTTAAAGGGTTGTGGGTGTAGGTGTAAGATAACATTAACGGAAACGGAAATGGATGGGATATATTTAGGTGGTGACTTTGGGTGGATTTGGAGTGGAAGGGTTAGCTAATTATGTATACGAATACACATTGGTTTGGTTGCTAAGCCAAAGACTCGGACAAAATATACAAACTTAACACAACTCTACACCAATCTCTTTCTTTTTCTTTTCTTGACTCTAATATAAACATAGACTTAAGCAAATGGCAGCCCGTACATATTTTTTTTACCCTTTTTTTCCATACGTTTTTTTCGTACACTTTTTCCCTGCCATTGCTTAAACATATAATACATCATGGGGGTTTATAAATACACCCCTACATTTGAACTTTTACATACTCGATATTTACAATCTAACTAATGACCCGATTTAAGGTGGATCAAAATAAAATGGAGCTTATTGAGCTCTATTGGGGGTAATAAATTACTTCTTCCCTAATTCTTCATAAGATGAATACTACCATGAATCCCAATCGTCCCAAAACTGTATTTACAAGGATAAGGACTTAGCAACCGTGTACTCAAATAATTAACTTGGGTTAAAACAATAATGTACTAAAAGCGAGTACATACAAGGTAGGCTAAGGCGATTTGGGTGTAACAATTGGTTCAAGGGTGACAATGCTCTTCATTAATAGTCCGGCTTAACCAGAAAATTACGAGAACCGTGAAAAAGGATAGGCTCGGAGGGTTGTACTAGGGGTATCCTGCACTAAAAATGAGTGCATGGCAAGGGTGTGGGATAGTTATATGATCGAGGTGACCATCATAACAATTACAGGTTTAAAACATGGGTTAATCCTAGTGCCTCTTATCTAGCAAATCCTAATACTTACTATGCGGTCTCGGGATACATCACAAAAACAAGTTCTAGAATTTAATACACTACCGGTACACTCATATAATTTAATACCGATATCAATGCTCCAAAAAAGGCAACAAAGACCATACGTACACATCTGTAACGACATAATATACACATATGACTGCATTTGAACCTTAATTCGAGAAAGCTAAAGGTATAAATTATCTTGGGTATCAATAATGGATACCCGAATTCCTATAGATCTAAAGGCGAACCTCACATTTTTTGGGGTGGAATTTTAAGGGTTTTTGTGCTAGTCATACACATTCCTATCCATGAGACGCTATTAATACTCGATTTTCGTCGGTATGTTTAATAAAAGAAATTTAAAATTTGGGTCAAAATTATCTTTTACGCTATGTTTTGATATATTACCCATCATTTTAAGGAACAAGCAAATGGCAATTGAAGAAATAGTTTCTAAGGCTTATTTTCCCCCTACACTTAAGTTGAACATTGTCCTCAATGTTTTATAGAAGTGCCCGTAAAAACGAATAAAGGGAAAAGAAAATGATTAAAAGAAACTAGTACTCCCCTGGTTTGCTCAATAATAAAGAAGAAACATGCGATAACTAGTTAAATCGTCCTCCAAGAATCGTCTAATGAAACTTCCTAAGAACTTCCAAGCTTCTTCTCATCAAATATAACATATAATCAAAGACAAATACAACTACACCAAGCGTAAAATCCACGGGTGAATGATAAATACATCCTCATTAACTAGGTTTAGACTCTATGAAAGCAATAAAGATAGGATGAGTGTGTTAACATAATCGTGGTTTTCTGCAGGTTTTTAGGAAAAGTACAAATTCTGGAAATTATATAAGATTAATTTCTCAAAAATTAATTAAAAATCAAATTTTCCTATAGCAGACCTGGCGACGCCGTCAGGATTAATCCTGACGCCATCTCTAGGGTCTGTAAAGAAGACTTTTTTTCTTTCTTCAAAAATTCTTGCATGCAAGTTCCCATTAGTTATTTCCTGCAAAAACTACAAAAATAGTTAACACAATCATATGACTCAAAACAAACACACAAGACACACCTAATATGCAAGAAAATAATAGATTGGGTTGCCTCCCAATAAGCGCTTGTTGTGGAAACCTGATTGTAGGCTTCATAGATCGTTTTGCCCATCTAGGATATAATAACATTGAATGACATAAAGCACAGCGGAATAAAAAATAAGAACAATAATGTTATCACAAGGTTTTTTTTATTCATACTAATAATGAACTATAAACTAACTAATAAGCTAACTATTAGACTCTCATTCGAGAGATCTAACTATGATGGATGTATATAACAGACGCCTCTAATACCCTTTATATAGAGGGTTTACAAGAAAACCTAGCTTACATAGGAAGCTAACTTAATATTTCACATTAAGTCCTTGTTGTCTTTTCTTTCTTTATTTTTGCATAATTAGTTTTGTAATCATCAAATCTCAGATCCTAACAATCTTCTCTTATTTGATATTACAAAACAATCTTCATGAATGAAACAATCTTCAATGCTTCCCCTTGACTTAAGATCTTCTTGAACATGCCACCACACATAATAAGCTACAAACCATATCTCTTGTAGTCTTCTTCCCCTTTTTGTAATCATCTAATAGGGGTCTTCTTATAGAAATGCAACTTGTAAACACTTCCCCTTAAGTGGTGCATGTAAATGGTTAAACATTTAATCAATAAGCTTCCCCTGAAACAAATATGTTTACCATCTCTTGAATCTCAAACTCTGTAGGCTCTATGTAGTGATCACTAATGAAGAAAACTGAGTATAACGAATTTGATGAAGAAGTAGAATCTCCCAAACTTGTGTCTTATGTCTTGCACTATCCACGTGACGTCGAACTTATAAATAAATCTGTGAAATATAAGTAGACTGCAACCTCTTGACAAAACCTCATCTTCTATGAGACACATACTAAGTGATAGCAAATGTGAGCATTGAGCACCATAAGAAAAATCACACACTTTTGCTAGATTCTGCAAGTCTTTGTCAACACCATTTAAGCACGAACAAGTTATCTTTAAACGTTGTAAGCCGTTTAAGATATAATAAGAGCACACGTCTGTGAAACTCAACTACAACATCAAATAAGTGATAATCAATCATCTTTGTAATTACATCTTCAATAAATCTCCAAAAACGAGCCATAAATCAATAAGAATAAACTGTTGTAAATAACAGTTCTATTCGAGATCCAAACGCGTCTGTTGTCCAACATCGGACAAAGCCAGCAGTATAAACAATAAGCCCAGCAGTATTAATCAAACTGCCTTTTAACGCTTAGCAGTAGAAACATCCAACAAACAAACTGGTAGTACTAAGTGCAAGCAAACAGCACTAAGTGTAGACGAGCAGTATTAACTTTGAAGCTCAAACAGCATTAACCACAAACCAGTATTAATCATAGATGAAATATACCTGGCAGTACTAACCCCTTCTGGTAGCACTAACCGAATTATAACTGGCAGTAGTAATAAATACCTTAGCAGCACTAATCGGAACTTTCAATAAACAGCCCAATCTGTTAGTATCATATGCACGTCCACGTCCAACCAGTAGTACTAACTTATAAGTACTGTTAAGGATACTTTAAAAAAATCTTTTTTTAAGTATCCAGACGACACCTCATAAGTGTCACAAAATCGTCACAGATCTGTCGCAAAATTGCTGTCAGCGACATATTATCTGTCAATAAATTGTCACTAGGCTGTCACTAACTCTGGTCTCCTTCCTCCCAAGCTATTAGTGACACATTGTTCTGTCACTAAACTGTTGCTAAGTCGTCACAAATTCGAGCAGTACTAATGAGTAAAAGAGCAGTACTAAAATCGAACCTAGTAGTGCTAAGTGTATAACGAGCAATACTAATGAACTACGAGCAGCACTAAAGTTTACAGCCCACGTTTATAATTCCAGCCCATATACATACGTCTGACATATGCCAACCACGAACTAAATAACATAAACCCTTAATTTTAGGGTTCTCATTATACCAGATCCTTTCCAAAACTGCGTCCAATCTCTTCATAATCATAACTGTTATGATAACCATGATGATATAATCATCATCTTCATGAACCACATCAGACATGCTGCTGCTTCTTCAAAGATGATCATTAAAGAACCTGCTACTAAATTACTTGCTGCTATTCAAACCATGACTGCTAAAAAAACCACAAGTTGCTGCCTTTAAACATATATCCATCTGTTGTTCCTCATGAACGACAAACCAGAAATATATCATACAGCCCTCGAACATCTCTTATATTGTCTGTTGTTTTTTTTACACACTGCTTATGATCTGTGATCGTGACCTGGTTCTTCTTCACATATCAGGAACACAATAATCTTGTTGGAATGAAAACCTTTAAAGCTCGAACACCATAAACTTTTACAAACCTGCAAATCTAACACCATAGTTGCAATATATGATCAGATCTAAAAATGAACAAGCACAAAAATAGAAAACCGAATACCATTGCTGCTGCACATGATTAGATCCAGAATTAGGGTTTGTGAGAAACCCTAGTTACCCACGTTGACCACTAGTAACATCAGCAGCACCATCAGTTTTTACGATTTAGGGTTTGCATAAAAACCCTAGTTGCACCGTCATTATTTTCTTCATACAGGACAACACAAAAACCTTGTATAAACCCTAGATATCAAGAGCAATCTGCTCTGATACCAATTGTGGAAACCTGATTGTAGGCTTTATAGATCGTTTTGCCCATCTAGGATATAATAACATTGAATGACATGAAGCACAGCGGAATAACAAATAAGAACATCAATGTTATCATAAGGTTTTCTTTATTCATACTAATAATGAACTATAAACTAACTAATAAGCTAACTACTAATAAGCTAACTATTAGACTCTCATTGGATAGATCTAACTATGATGGATGTATATAACAGACGCCTCAAATACTCTTTATATAGAGGGTTTACAAGAAAACCTAGCTTACATAGGAAGCTAACTTAATATTTTACATTAAGTCTTTGTTGTCTCTTCTTTCTTTATTTTTGCATAATTAGTTTTGTAATCATCAAATCTCATATCCCAACACTTGTTTTTGTTCGAGTCACGAGCCTGACTCTATGCTTATTTGACGCGCAAAAGGTGGGTCTCCCCTTCACTTAAGGTCAAGTGTATGTGATAGTAGCGATACATACCATTTTGATGGGGGTATGCCACGTGGGGTGAAGGTGGTGTATGAATGGTCAAGGGTTTTACTACCTTCATCTAAGGGTGGGTCGGTTCCTCTTTTGCCTCCTAGACTTACATCTAAGGGTGAAAATTTGGGTAAAAGTTAAGGTTCTGGTTTATCAACACTATAAATTTCCCTAGAACTAAGAGTAATGTCATGATTACATGTATTCAAGCCTAAATCCTCTAGTTTCGTGTGGTCCAAAGGTTATACCTCCATCGGGATTCCTATGGTCTCATCTACTTCTTCAGGGTAAGTCACGAGCGGTGTGTATACCTTAAATGATGGGAGGAATTATGAGGTACTTTGTGGGCTTGGATTATCCACCTTATCCTCGATCGTATCTAGATCTCCTATAGGCTCATCATCTAACCATGCCATGCACTTAGGTATTTTAACTCTAACCACTTCACACTTAACTAACTAAGTCTTCAAATTTGTTATTGTTTGGTCAGGAATAGTGCTAGTTGGGTTTTTCCACTGTTTATCACATGGCTATGAGGACTCTCGACTTTCAAATCATGTTTGAAAGCTTTACAAGGCTTAAACAATCACATTCTTCGTGGTTTTCTCGATTAAGTTCCCGGTAACTTGAATTTGGTTTCATACCTTTAAAAGCAGATAATTCTTTATTCCTTTAACATATAAAAGTCAAAAGAGAATTTATTTTTTGTCAAAACTGAATTAGATTCCATTTTATAAAAAAAAGAAAAAAAAACACGCATGATCTTGTGAGCTCAGTTTTTTAAGTGGATTATAAAAACAAAAACCTTATGTATGCATTGGATTATGACATATATTTAGACATATGTCACGATCATGTCAGATTACATGACTCAAAAACTAGTAACTAACTATTTAACGGGTCTCTTTCGGTGATCATGAAAGAAGGTGAAACTATGTGTTTATTCCATTAATTAACGATACAATATATAGGGGTACAAGACAACTAATCAATGACAAGATAAGTACAAGACAACTAGACAATGACAAGATGATTGTCAATTAGACAACTAATGATGGATATATGGATGAGAATGAGACAGTTCATGATTCACTAGATAATGTCAATCTGCCAGGCTAACACTCCCCCGCAGTCCGAGCGACGAAAACATGAAAGCTTGGACTGGAATAGTAAACCTTGTACGACACTTTTAACCTCGGGACTTTGAACGATTGAAGGGAACTTGTGACCTTAGCATAAATCACCAACACAAATTACGGGATAATTCAAAGTATCCCTATAACGGAGAATAATTCAAAGTATTCTCACCAACACAAATTACGGGATATTTCAAAGTATCCCTATAATGGAGAATAATTCAAAGTATTCTCACCAACACAAATTACGAGATAATTCAAAGTATTACCCTTTTATCATTCTATAAATCTTTGGTTCACAAAAAATCAAAAGTATAAGAAATTGAGTTGAGTTCATGTATTAGATTGAACCGAACCAATCAGGATTCATTTAAAACCGTATAGCTATACCAAAAACATTATGCCCGATTATTTATAAGGGAGAGACAACCTAATTGGTTCTTAACAATGTGAATTTTATCTTCAGTATAGTATTAGTCATGATGAGATTTTTTTGTGCTACACAAATGAAACAACTTTTAGAACAAAACAAGGTTTGAAAACTCGCGCTTCGCTGCGGCGAGTTTTACCTACATTTTTTAGATGACTTAAAATGGAATGTTTAATCTTATTTGTACATTTTTGGATGACTTAAGATGAAATGTTTGCTCCACATTCTCTATAAGAGACTTGTAAAAAGATGCAAAATTTTAGTCTAATACAAAGGTACAGTATTTCGACACAGTTACTCTAATATAGTTATCAGCTCATAACTCAAAGATCTGTGAATCTCTTACAAAACATTAATAAACCGTCTATACTGAGCAACCGATCACGACACTATCCACCCATACTCGTCATGATAGATCCATAAACTTAATAAATTACATTGTTGTTAATAAAAATGTAGCAACATTGGCTTTCTCTTCCAAACGATACCCACATTCTTAGGACTTTGATCTCGAGGGGTTCATCTGCATCTCTAGCTTCCATATTACTGGTAAAAACAAATATGTTATATATGAATCCCAAGCATATAACTAAATTAGGAATGCAAAATATGTGTTAAAATGAGTTGCTGCATGTGTATAAATTAGCAAATTATTCACAAACACAAAACTAATATTACAGTAACATGGTCAACATTAATATGCACACCACTCATTAACTTCTCTTGTATTTTTGTCATTTTAAAGTCAATCTGTTAGGGACTTAGGGACAGTGAAATTCAACAAAATTTCTCTCAAAGGTTTCTATCCTAACATATTTGATTATGCTTATGGATTATGTGAATTTTCTAGAATTACAACTAGAGAGATGTAATGGTTTTCTCAAGTATACTAATACTAATACGTTGTATATTAAGGTTAATTAGCACCTCATCAGTGGCAGTGATTGAGAAAATCCATTACATCTTTCTAGTTTTATGTTCGACTTAATCTTGAGGGGTCAAAGAGTTCTTGATAACCAAATAAGGAAAACGTTAAAGTTGTATACTCTTTTTAATCCCAACATAGAAAAGTTTCTTTCTTACCAAGTAAATAATGCCATGCTGGATTCTCTCAACTGTGGGATAACTTTATTGTATATGGGAGTAATTACTAAAATTTGCAGACCTTACATTTGTTAATAGACCAAAATCTTATAGAGGAAGCCAATTATTAGACCAAAACTTATAGTCTATATCTCCTAACAATTTCTTCGTACAGAAATGGTTTAACCAAAAGAGTATTACCCAATGCAATGCGTGGGTTTGTTATATTCTGTTGGGCACAAAACCTAACTTAAGGTCTAAAAATACCTACCATTAAAATTGTATAACATGGTCATGTGTGTAATCAATATGAGCTAAAAACATCCAAGCCTGATTTAGTTAGCTAGTCATAAACAACTACACTTGTTGTCCTGAGTTATCTAGCTTAACAGTAGTTGCTACATATGTAACTGTACTTTTAGCGACTAATGTATTCCGTGCGAACAATCACATCGCATGAACATCTCTACTAAATTTCAAATGTTAAATGATTATTTTTGCAGCCTTGACATAACATGTTTTGGTAATTACTCCCTTCCACTCAGCCTTCTCCGGAGTACACGGATGAAGGATCCCAGTTGAATGATTAACACGCACACACAAAGGCAACTTATTGTCTACTAATAGCAGAACTTAAAGTTACATGGCATTTGAACATCTTAGTCCACTGGAAAGAGTGTCAATATACACCATTTGAAGGTTTAAAAGTTAGTAGTTAGATGACATATAAAGCGATATCCTTAATCTTCATATAAAGCGATACTGTTTTTGGTATACGTAGTTGGATGATGGGCCTACTTTTAATGTGTCTTAAATATTTTTATGGCAGTCATAAATTATGTTAATTGTCCGGCAAAAGACATAAACTTTTCGTGTTTTTCAAAGTGTTGAGTATCAACCCGTAAAGATTTTGTTTAGGTAAATCTAATTATGCCAAAAATTATTGAAGTTATAATTGTTGACTAACCTGGAAAATTTTGATAACCATTCAATTTCAGAACCTGAAAACCCATCGCTATGTCGTCAACATCTGGTGCATTCGTCTTCAAAAGTCTTGAGGTATCGGAGTGCAAACTCTTTCCATTACTCTTTACTGATTTTATCATCAGCGACATCACCAAATGTCTGCAATAAGCATCATCTTCTATTGATTATCATTGTAAAAAAGATAGGGAAAACAGTAACTATTGCTAGAGCTCTTACCTTGTCAATAATAAACATAAAGAATAAGTGTTCACCTGTTAGTGGCACCGATTATGTACACTTCCTTACGTTAATCGACACCATCCAACTCTATCAATAGCTAGATATATAAAGTTATTTATTTCTCAAGTACATTAAGGGGGCAAAAAACTTTCTGCAAAGTAATAATTTTGAACAAAATGAGCGAGCTTCAACCATAGTTGTGTAGATTTCGCTAACCGGATTCAAAAGTCGCTCAACAACCCATCCCCTTTCTTTCCCACGCTTCCAATTAAGTATGGTCGGTTTGCACGTATATGAGAAAACTAGAAAATTTACCTACCAATGGATCGATTCAGGTCGTCTTGCATCTCAAACAGCGCAAATAAATATAATGGTTAAAAAGGGAGCATGCCAAACTGGTTGAAAACTGCCAAAATAAGCTAAACAAACACCCTCCTTCATTAACTGTAGGTCAATCATCACATTTTGTAGCTGATTGTGCCAGACAACATAGAGTTTTCTTTAGGAGGGATACCATCCTTCAACAGAGCATTTGATGATCTTGGCATCATTATTATTTTTTCCTAACCGATGATCAATATCGAATTACGAATTATTATTATTCTCAATTACAACACGGGTTTCATTATTATAAGGTTAAAATAGTAAAACTTGCTTTAGGAGCCCATGTGACTGTTAAAAAAAGCAGAATCGGACCTCTAAAAATCAGGATAAAAAATCGAGTAGGGCAAAATACGGAGAACAGATTGAAATGTCTTAGACACCCTCTTAAAAATGAACTAACCAAATATACACTTTTCAAAGAAGCAATCCTCTTAAAAGTTTATCTAATGAGTCAAAACACAATAAGCACATGGGCAGTTCAATTCGCAAGAAGCAGATAAATAGTAAAGGGCTAAGGGCAATACCAAACATCTCCTAAAAATAACAAATTATACCTTTTTGATATAATACTCGATGCTCTTATCCCATTCAGAATCCAAATACCAGTTGTTTGCCTTTAAGGGAGGTGATTGCTTATAGCAGCTTTCGTGGTTCCGCGTATCCAAGATGTTTAATTATTTTCTTGCGTTCACCGAGTAGTGGTATAGCAACGTTGTCGAAAAGGGCCGCTTTAGCCTCAACAGTTCCATCTGCTATGATTAAAGAAAAGGCATGCATGTTTGAATTAGTGTTAGAAATGTGTTTTTTAAATGAGAGTGATAAAAGATTTAGTATTGAACAGTTGGACATACGTGTATTTGGGTTCTATCACAGGCTGGTGGTCTTCACACACGAATGCGGTTCCACTCTAATAAATTTTCTTGCGACGCTGGTCGAAAGATCTATAAAACCATCCTTTGGTTTCATCGATATCTTTGGCATTTGCTATACACATAAATTGATTACCCTGCAAAAGAGAATTGGGAATAAGGTATTGGAGTTTAAAACTGAATACTTATACCGTTTATACATTTTATCACATCCAATAGAAATCATTGAATACACTATAAACATACACGCTACAGACTGTAATAAAGATTACCTTTTGTGTTTTTTAACTTTGCTCTGGCTCTCAAAGCGGACTAAAAACTGTTTAAATCCTGCAAGAACAACAATATAATTGGTGGACTTGAGTTAGTCTTATCCCTAAGGGTCTGCATATGGGTCTAAACAAAAAAAATCACAAACTTCCAATGCAAATCCTATTTATTCCTAAAATCATATCTACCAATTTTCCGCACATGACCAGCCATCGCTCCCTTAACGTAACATACAATTTGATCGTTTGATATAGTGCATAAAAAAGTAAGAAGAGAATTAAACCTGCCTCTATTTGGTTATCTGTAAGTAGTTTGTCAATCGTTTTTCAGATTTTCTATTTCTCTTTGAGAGGATGAAAGTGTGCCTGCCAAAACAACAATATTAAAAATATTTCAATGGACGCATGATCACAAATTTTTTGTTTTTGACGTACAACCACACATACATGTACATAAAGCTGCAAAGAAAAGTCAAAGTTGTGGATCGCGTTCGCCAGTTAGTATGAAGATAAAAGAATTGTTGTTGCCTTTCGTAGATGAATGTCTGGGAATATTCTCCATTTTAATAGCTCTAAAGCTGCCATGGCCAGTATTGACAAATATTTATTTGATGTTTCCTGCATAATAACAATAACAATAATCAAATTATCATACAGATTACATTGAAAAAAAACCCACAATTACTAAACTTCTTTTAACACCATGAGGAAACCGAGGTAGTTCTCTAAACCACATTTCCATTACTATGTGTCTTACAAACTTCTTGTATGTTTGGTTCAAGTAGTAGTAAGTTGGTGAGGCTAGGGATTTCATCCAGTTTTCCACTTTTTCTATAATCAACATAAAAAAGAGTTGAATGCTAATACATAAATTAATATTCATTATTTAACCCAATTAACATGGCTGATCCTACATCTTTGTTATAGTTTTAATAACAATAGCTTGTACACTAATCTTCCATTCGATAATGCAACAACTATAACATGTAGATGCCACTATTCATACACACCAATCTAATACACGATAAACCACTTGCCCTATTTTATCAAGTTTTGTTTTCTACTTGACTTAATACCATCGCGGACTATTCAATTCCTAATTTAATATGGATTTAGATCATACCCTCCAATTGCATCCACCTCCTACTGCGAACACACATCATCAAGGACATGTATATGTAACACAATGTCTTAAAGCCTAACAGCTTGTCCGTAGCTGAAATTAGTAAAAGTTATTTCCTAATAAACATGAGCGATATATTTAACAAATGGAGTCAGACGAACGACTTAATTTCGTAAAAAACAAAAATCTTAAATCTTATACCTCACGATGATATTGCAACCCAAAAAAACCGCCTCCTGGCACACTCAAAAGTTGCAAACGCACCACGCTTACTTCCCACCAAAGGTTCGTACCCATTTGGCGTCTTAACCGCCTCATCACCGTGACTCGTCCACCATTCCCAACAACCTCTGTAATCATCTCCTCCTACTCTTGTTTCTCACCAACCTCAACCACCCCACCTAGCTTCTGCACAATGAGCAACCATATTCGAAGATCACATACACATACTTTGTACGAAAATATCTTCATGAAAAGTACTAAACTAAATAAAAATCAAATCTTATTCATACTTTCTTAAATATCTTTAAATTCCAAATCCATTGATAAAATGTACTAAACTTTATGAAAATCAAAACTTTTTTACAATTCCTTAATCTTTACAAAAAGCAAGCAACAGGTTTAGAAAAACATACTAAAACACACAAAAGCACCAATCTTTAACATTTTTCTATAAAAAGCAGCAATCTTTACCATTTTTCCATAATTTTATAACTAAAACAAACACACCCATATAATAAAAACCAAAATCAGTACATATTATGACATAAAAAACCCCCAAAAAACCAAAAAAATATATTTACCTTTATTAAGCAGGTTGTTCAAAGAAATGTGTAGAAGCACTAATGATTCAAGGACCTTCGACACAAAATTAAGCATAATTAAACTCAAAACCACAAAATCCCAACTTAAGAAAACCCTAATTACCCAACTCAATTAGGTCGAAAAAAAATCAATTCATCACTAATACAAATACAATAGGTAAAAAAATCAACCCTAGAAAAAAGCCCTAACTTCTAGTGTAAATAAATAATAATCTCAAAATTAAGGTTTATAAACTTACAAAATAGATTACGAGTCTTTAAATCTTCATATTAAACGACGGCAATGGATCACATCAACAACCTTCTTTAACACCTTATTTTCCCGATCCATGTGTGTGTTTGAGCGGTGGAAAAGATATAAAAAAATGAGATTGAGATTGATGAAGGTGGAGACACGTGCGTGTCCTCAGTGTTTTGTTACTGTTCATAACTATTAAACAAATATTTTACTGTTCATAAGAAAAAAAATGAGTTTGTGAGATGGGAGACAACACGGCTAATGTAATATATTATTAATTTCAGACTTAATAAGTACTATACAATTCAGTTTTTTATTTCAATGAAGTTACATTTTTATTTTTCTTATCCAGACCACCATTCGTCACACGCTCCTACACTAATCTAGTTATACCCCTTCATGTTGTCACTTTTTGATATTTTCTTAGGTGTTGTTTGTTTTTACAAAAAAACATTTTAATGACCTCTAAATCTGACCGGTCAGACACGATCAGACATAAATGTTGTTTGTTTTTCTCTTCTTACTCTGACATGGTCAGAGTTAGAAAGATCTTACTCAAAAGAGGTGCATGAATGGTAGGAATTTTATGTGATGTGTGAATGGTTTATAATCTGGATATCAATCTGAATCGTGTAATCACTTTCAGATTAAAGTATTTCGACCCTATATGCTTCGGGTTCACTAAATCCTTAATCGGATAAGACAGATTGGTAATCGAATTATAAGGCACGAGAAATCGATCAGAAAACGTTAGAGTATTTGTTAATGTTATGTTCTGCAAATGAGACCAAGTTAGTTTATAATCATAACCAAAATTCAGTTATTTTTTGTTATACACCAACCGTTGTGTCGGTTGGAAAAAGACACGTCTTTTGGGATTTTGGCGGGAAAATATGTTATACCGATTAGTAAAAATCGTTTAGGTTCTCTGCCCCTTGACCCCTGCGTCTTTGTCCCGACGGTATGAAGCTAACTTTGACGAGTGTGCACTCCGCACCTCCTAACCTGTCATGAGCAAAACTTGTATAAAGCCATTAGTATCAAAGTAAAACACAATTACATAAAATAAGTTGATAACACTAAAATTACCAACATGAATTGTCTGAATGCCTCTTACTTTTGCTATCCCTTTCATCACTTTAACTTGCATTGATTTGTTACACAATCTACTATATTTTTTGGGTTTGTTTATGTTGTTTGTGGGTGTAGTTTTTGTTAAGAAAAAATTGCAGATTTCTTTTATGAAGAAGATGCAAAATGTAAGAAAGTAGTACACATGCACGTTTTATCAAAAAAAAAGTACACATGCACGTGAATGTCAACTTATGAGCAAAACTTTTACTTTAAAATTTTATAAACTTCTGTTATTTAAAATTTTATAAACTTCCAAAATTGTTTTCTAATAATTTTGTTGTTCATAAGTTATCTTATCACTCGATTTGTGTGTGTGTGAAAATTAATATATATATATCTATTTAAAAAAATATATATATGATATATATTATATATAGATATATATATAAATATAATATATTAGTTATGATCAAATAAGAAGAAAACTTAAAAATGAGAATGATAAAAAGAAACCACAATCACACATTTTAAGATGCACCTATAAAAAAAGACGCAACTCTCATTAAAAATCTCTCTCCAATTTAAATGTTGGCTTAGAAATCCTTCATATACTTCTCATATATAGTTTTTCTTCTCACCGAATCCCTACTATAATAAATATAATAAAATATATTATATATAGTATATATATAAATATAATATATAAATATATATATATATATATATAATATATATATATATATATATATGAGAACGTTCTTTGCAGAACCATTTTTTTTTTCACAGAACCTACAGAACCACTTTAAACCAATTAGAATTTAGTATCATTACTTTTTTTTATTTAATTCAAAAGGGTATAATAGTCAAAACACATTTTGACTTTTTTTTTAATTTTTTAATTAAAATACGTTTTTTTTTTAGTTTTTAATTTTTAGAATTATTTTTTTTATATATATTTTTTTAGTATATATTGTTTTCAAAAGAAAAAAAATAAGTGCATATATGTTTTTTTTTAATATTGTAAATTTCATGTTTCTAGTGTACATGTTTAACTTTATATGGTAATTACACATATGTTTTTTATGCACATTTTACAATCTTCAAAATTTATAACACAAAATATAGACAAAAATTAAAATCAAATAAAATACATTTCAAATATACAAATAACAAACCAAAAACATAAATACATAAACAAAATTTGATATCAAATGAAATACATTAGAAATATAAATCTAACTATATTCGTGTTGTTCAAAAACATGTGTGCACTCTTCGAAAAACATATGTGCACGTTTCACTTTCTCTCTCAAATTCATTAGAACATATGAGTACCCTTGCAAGAACATACGTGCACGCTATACTTTCTCGTCAAATTCATTAGATTATATGTGCACGTCTTTCAATAACATATATGCACAACTTCAAAAAACACAAATGCATTCGTTGATCACCTTCATCACACGCCGTCTTTCAAATGATTAGGCCATCCCCACTGAAACAAATTTAACAACAAAAATAAAACTAAAAAAACGTAAATTGCATACATAAAATTTGATATCAAATAAAATACGATTTAAATACACATACATTATGCTAAATTAAAAAAACATACTGAAAATATATGATGCAATTTTGAGTGTAATATCCACTACTTATTTTTTTCTCGTCAACTTCGCTAGATAAATGCTAGTGACTGTGTCATTTTTGTGGTTGATTTTGAGTGCAATATCCACTACTTATTTTAATCAAAGTACCGCAATTGCCCTTAATTTTGAGTGCACATTGCACTTTCTCGTCAACTTCACGAGAACATAAGTGCACGTTTCTTTGATCATTTAAGCACTAACGATAGGCAACTAATATAAACACTAAAGATAGGCTAATCAAATATCATGGAGTTTTGCTTTGCTAAGCTATCTAGATCTTAAATTAAAAACATATCCAAATGATTTTAATAGACCCTACAGATTCCTATTCACGTATCAACCGAAATCGATTTCAAAAATGAAAACCATTTTGGATCCCAACTTATGAAATCAAAATTGATTCCAAATTTAAAACATGGTAATAAAACAAAAACGATTCTAATAAATCTTCATTGACTTTTTGTCAGCAAAGCATCCATTTTGGCGAGTCATATACCAGGCAAATAGTTTGATCAATCGGAGATCCCCCTAGATGTTATGAGATCCCCCTTATTCAATCAGAGATCCCCCTTATTCAATTAACAACCTCATCTGCTTATGACGATCATCAAATCTTAATCGGTGATTGGCGATCATCAAATCTTAATCGGTGATCCCCCTTTTTCAATTAACCTTACCCACAATTAAATAACCTCATCTTAATCAAACCTATTGATCTCCCTTCAATCCAAAATACTTCTATTGTCTGCTCATGGCCTTTAAATCTCGTAGTAACGCGGATCATACCCGCTTAATTTCCAAATCCATCTTCATCACTAATTTTCCTGATGTCACAACCTCGAAAGATCTTTGGGTACTATGTCAATCATATGGGACGGTTGTGGACGTTTTTATACCGAATCGTATGTCTAAAGCTGGGAAAAGGTTTGCTTTTGTTCGCTTTATCAAAGTAGATAATGTGGAGAGGCTTGTTGGGAACCTATGCACGCTATGGATCGGACGTAAGCATTTACAAGCTAACGTGGCTCGCTTTGATCGTGATTCGATTCCTTCTAAACGTGTTCCTTATAAGTTCAATCATGTTGCTCCTACACCTACGTCCTTTGTTTCTGCTGTGAAGGGTGTTTCGTCTCCGCCCATACCACTTGCTTCGTCGCCAGCTTTGGTCTTAGATGATTCGTGCATGGTTGCAAGAGATCTAGATAATTTTGTCATGGGGGAGGTTAGACAATTTTCATCTATTAATAACCTAAGTGTGTTGTTACATAATGAGGGGTTCATGAATATCGAGATCGTTTACTTAGGAGGATTATGGGTTATGATTAAGTTAGGTTCTGCCAAGACCTAAACTTAAATTCATGAAACATACGGGGGTTGCTTCTTGGTTCGTTCGGTTATGTAATGCTCAAAATGATTTTGTTGCCAGTGATCGTATTGTTTGGGTCGATATAGAGGGAGTACCTCTACATGCGTGGTCTCATGCTACTTTTCATAAGATAGGTTCTCAATGGGGAGAGGTCATGGAATTAGAAGATGGTAATGAAGACCTCTTTGCTCGGAAACGCCTATGTATCAAGACAAAACATGCTAATAACATCCTTGACAGTTTTAAGATCATTGTAAAAGGGAAGAATTTCCAGATTCGAGCTAAGGAGCTGTTTGTTTGGTCCCCGTCCTTTAAAGAAGTCCCCGAGGTGGTTCATTGTTCAGATGACGAATCCGTTAAGAATGAAGCAGACATTAATGTTGTGGATAATACTGTTAACAACGAAGGAGAAGAGAGTGATAGTGAAGCAGTCTCTGATACTTTTTTCGGGGATAATGGGGACGCACAAGAACATGATAATGAAGTTGATCAGACACTTAATGATAAGGAGGTTTCTAAAGACCCTTTCAATATTTACGATTTACTTAATAGGCATAAAAAGGAAGTTGGTAATTCTGGCATGGAGTCTAGCATCCCTTATCCGCCAGGGTTTACACCTGAAAAGTTAATGTTACTTTTGAACAAGAAGTTTAAGGAGAAGAATGTATTCGTTCTCATCATAATTTAGATCGTTGTAGTTCGCGTGTTTTTGAGGAAGTGGAGAAATCTGATATTAACATTCAGTCAGATGGTAGGGTTATCAGGGACATACGAAAGGAGGGAGGCTCTATATTAGATATTCTTGACGAGATGATTAAGGTAGGTCAAACTATGGGCTTTACCATGGATGGATGCACCAAGGATATGGAGAAGATCATTGGATCGAATGGAGGTCATGAAGTGTTCCGATGAATTGTTTATCCTTAAATATACAAGGCCTCGGTTCCAAGGCCAAAAAAGATTGGATTCGGGAGTTAACTACTAAGCATAAAGTTAGTTTCTTGTCTCTTCAAGAAACTAAGAAGGAGAGTTTTTCTGATTTGGAGGTTAAATATTTCTGGGGTAACTATCAGTTTGATCATATCGTGAGTGAAGCTCTAGGGTACTCAGGTGGCATTTTATGTGTTTGGGACTCCAATGTTTTTCACAAAAAGCACCATATTATTTCCGATAATTTTGTTGCTTTGTATGGTACGTGGATTCCAAGGAAGATTCAATTATTAATTATATCTGTCTATGCTCCTCAATCATACGCTTCTAAATGTCAACTATGGGATTTCATTGCTTCTCTTATCAATCAGTGGAATGGGGAGTGTATGGTGATGGGAGATTTCAACGAAGTTAGATGTAAAGAGGATAGATGGGGGTCTACTTTTCTTGCTCAAGGAGCTTGTTCGTTTAATTCGTTTATTTCTAATGCGGGTCTTAATGAAGTTCAATTGGAAGGGTACTCTTTCACATGGGCTCATCCTTCGGCATCTAAAATGAGTAAATTAGATCGTTTCTTTGTGACAGATGGTTTTCTTTCCTTGTTTCCTCATATCTCAGCAGTTTGTCTAGATAGACACCTCTCGGATCATCGTCCTATTTTACTCCGGGAGATGCTCGTTGATTTTGGAGCTACGCCGTTTCGGTTATACCATTCTTGGCTCTCTATTCCTGGTTTCGATCAAATGATTACGTCCACCTGGAACTCTTTTATTCTTGTTGATAGCAACGGGATGATTAGATTCAAAAAGAAGCTTCAATTATTAAAGAAGGAAATACGTAAATGGGTGGCTGAGTACAAAAATATACAGTCGAATAGTATTAGAGATGTCAAGAATAAGCTTAGCGACATTGATAAGTTGTTGGACCAAGGAGGAGTTACTGATGATGTTTTGTTGTCTCGTATGGAAGCTATGAAACAGTTACAGGAATTAAACTCCTCGGTTAATTGTGATTTTGTTCAAAAGGCGAAAGTTAGATGGGCTATAGAAGGAGACGAAAATTCTAAGTTTTTTCATGGTATCATTAATAGAAAGCGTGCCAACCTTTCAGTTAAGGGTATTATGATTGAAGGAGAATGGGTGGACGATCCCATTCGTGTTAAAGATGAATTTCGTAATCACTTTGCGGATAGATTTAATGACCCGGGTACGCGCCATGGCAGAATTAATTTTAGTTTTCCTAATCGGTTGACTTTTGAGCAGGTTTCTGATTTGGAAGCATCGGTTTCGGACGAAGAAATTCGCAAAGCTGTTTGGGGATGTGGAGAGAACAAATCTCCAGGTCCGGATGGATTTACTTTTGAATTCTTCCGCAAGTTTTGGACAGTTGTTGGGCCAGATTTTTGTATAGCTGTCAAATGGTTTTTCGAACATGGGTTTTTCGCAACTGGATGTAACTCTTCTTTTGTTACTCTCATTCCAAAAACCTTAGACCCGAAACTGGTCAGTGAGTTTAGGCCTATTAGCCTAATTGGGAGCCTATATAAAGTTGTTACCAAAATCCTTGCTACACGTTTGTCATTTGTCATCTCCGATCTCATCTCAAACGTTCAGACAGCTTTCCTTCCTAACCGTCAAATTCTTGACGGTCCTTTTATTATTAATGAGATTTTGGCTCGGTGTAAACATAAAAATCAGCAGGCTATGTTTTTTAAGGTGGATTTTGCTAAAGCATACGATTCTATTAGATGGGACTACCTAGATGATGTTCTTAATGCTTTTGGGTTTGGGTCGAGATGGCGGTCCTGGATTCAAGGTAGTCTAAATTCGGGTAAAGCTTCTGTTTTAGTGAATGGAAGTCCTACTTCGGAGTTTCAGTTTCATCGAGGATTGAAGCAGGGAGACCCATTGGCTCCTTTTTTGTTCATTCTTATTATGGAGTCTCTTCATCTTTCTTTCAACCGTGCTGTTGAAGCGGGTATTTTCACAGGTTTACGGATTGATGATGCTCTCACGATCTCTCATCTTTTTTATGCGGATGACGCGATTTTTATTGGCGAATGGTCTAAAGAGAATTTAAAAGGTATTTTGAATATTCTCAATTGCTTTTCCTTACTTTCAGGAATGTCGATTAACCTAAAAAAAAGTCATATTCTCGGATTGGGGATTCGTGGGTCGATTGTTTCTGAAGCTGCTGCGAGTCTTGGATGTTCGGTGATGAAGACTCCGTTTAATTACTTGGGAATTATGGTAGGAGGGAATATGTCTTTGGTTAAATCTTGGGATGAGACGGTTCACAAGCTCACGAAAAGACTTTCCAAATGGAAGCTTAAAACTCTGTCTATAGGTGGCCGCCTCACTCTCCTTAAATCGGTTCTTGGCTCCACTCCGATTTACAACATGTCTATATTTAAGGTCCCGAAGACAGTTCTTAACAAGATGGAAAACCTTCGTAGGAATTTTTTCAATGGTATTCAAGAAGGAGATCGAAAGATTACGTGGGTTAAGTGGCATACTGTTCTCGCAGCTAAGAAATTCGGAGGCTTAGGGGTTTCTAGTTTTTTTGCCCTTAATAGAGGTCTTCTTGCGAAGTGGGTTTGGCGCTTCCTTTCACAAGATAACTCTTTATGGTGTCAGCTTATTTCTGCCATTCACGGATCAAATATTACAGATCTTTCTACTGCGTATCCTTCAACATGGAATTCTATAATCAAAGAGTTTAATTACCTCAAGGTTCAAGGCGTTGATGTTTTCTCCCATTGCAAGATTAGGATTGGTAATGGGTTGCACACTCGGTTTTGGAAGGATCTTTGGATCGGTGATTGCACTTTATCAGGTTTGTTTCCTCGTCTGTTTGCTTTAGATACAGAGAAAGATATATCGGTAGCCGGTAAACTCCAGTCCCCTCTTGTTTCTTCTTTTCGCCGTAATGTTAGAGGAGGTATTGAAGAACAACAGCTTGAGCATCTTGTAGCTTTACTCGATTCTGTTATTTTGTCCAACTCGAATGATAGATGGGTTAGTGATTTAAATGGAGACGGGGTCTTTCGTGTTAAAGACGTGAGGAATTTGTTAGATGAGTTCTTTCTTCCTAGGGCGGATATTCCTACGAGGTGGGTTAAAAATATTCCGATTAAAGTTAATATTTTTGCTTGGAAACTTGCTCTTGATCGTTTGCCTACTCGAGCGAATCTCGTCCAAAGGAATGTCGTTACTGAATCGCAGTCGTGTCCCTTGTGTGATGCGATTCTTGAAGATACTTCTCACTTATTCTTCAATTGTTCTTTGGCTAGAGATGTGACGAGATTATTATGTCGCTGGTGGAATTTGGGAGTGCAATCTTTTTCATCGTATGCAGAATGGCTCGTTTGGTTCAATTCGGTTCGTCTTGCTTCTAATTTGAAGGTTATTTTAGAAGGCGTTTTTATGTTACGTGGTGGAGTTTGTGGAATTTCCGGAACCAATTACTTTTCGAGAGTAAAAAGCCTCGTAAAGAGTCCATTTTCGATGATATTGTTTTACGATCTTTTTGTTGGTGTAAAGCTAGAGGTAGTTATAAGTTAAGATGGGATAGTTGGATTTAACACCCATATTTGATTTCTTTGTAATTGTCTAGCTTCTTGCTAGTATTTCTAATAAAGTTGTCGTTCAAAAAAACTATAAATATTTTTAAAGCAAAGAATTAAAGACCGGTTTTTGATAAGTCAATTAAAAAACATAGCATTAAAAACAAATACAAAATCAAAATTGATTGTCATCTACAAAAATAAAATCGAATATAAACCACTTACTAAGTTTGAAGATCTCAGATTGATATGACCTTGAGAAGAGATTTTTCCTCATACAAAGACGATGGTGTTGGTTGTCAATGGTGTCTTTAATCTTGCTCGATCCAGAAAAGACAGGTGATGTCTTGATCTAGATGGAGAGAGGCGACATGAATTTTTTAGGTTAGAGAGAAAAGTTAGTGAAATATGGGATTGTTCCGGGAGATTTTTTTGATGGCTAAAAATATGGGAGAGATTATACGGTTTTAAGCAATTTTTGAGGGAATAATACAAAATTACTCAATTGCCATTCCTGCTTATTTTTAATTATTATATAATTCGAATTATTTACAAAGATGCCATCTCGCATTGATATGATGTATATCATGCATTATTAAAAGTAAAAAAGTTAGTTTTGTAGGTTTTGTACAAAAAATGATTTGACTTTCACGATACTAATGCGTGATCTTGCACGACACTTAAACCTTCGTGACCTTGCACGACCGTACCCTTGCACGACGATAAACTACTCTATCTGTTATGAGAATGAAGGTGTTCTTATTTATTCGAAGCAATACCAGAGGTTCAGGCAAGTGGCATTAAAAATGCAAAAAGTAAATACGTAGAAGCACCTTTTCAACACGTATGAAACTAGTGATCGAATGCTTTAAATACTCTTTCCGTTCCGAAGTACTTCAACAAAAGCACAGTTTTATAAAAACATAAGGGTTAATAGACAAAAATGTTACTAAAGTTTGCTAAAATGTTCGATTACATTACTAAAGTTTAAAACGTTACAAATAGGTTACTCAAGTTTTGGTTACTCGTTATTTAAGTTACTGTCATAGTTTTAACATTTTACTACAGGTTTTTTTTAGAACGGCAATTTTTTTTAACCTTATATCATATATGTTTTCTTAAGCATTTTTACATTTTTGTACACTTTTATACGTTTTTTTATAGAAATGGATAAAAACGTACAGAGACGTATGAAAAACGGGTAGAAATATCTACTATTTTTGGATTTTTAATGCATCGGATAATGTAAATAAAATGGGTAAAAATATCTAATGTTTTTGGTTTTTTAATGCATCGGATAATGTAAATAAAATGGGTAGAAATATGTAATGTGTTTAATAGGATTAGGGATTGAAGGAAGAAAGCGAGGGGCGACCTAGGTCTATAAATGACTACGTTTATAAATTTGGTTACCACAATACAATTGGCCTAACATAACCAAGTGTACCGATACAAAAAAACATACGAAATAAATAAAATATGTGTAATTACTTTATTGATTAATTAAAAAATATAATGGACATGTGTGTGTGTATATATATAAATATATATATCTAAATATTTATTTTTTATAAACTATATAATATATATATATATATATATATATATATATATATAGGGATGGGTTCTAGGGAAAACCATATTTTGCTAGAAAACCCAGAAAACCAAACAGATGCCTAGTTTTTTAGGGATCTGTTTGTTTTTTTTTTGTTTTTAAGAGTGTAAATCGAGACCATTTTTGCCTGAAAAATAACAATTTTTCAGCACTGAAAAATTAAGGCATCTGTTTGGTTTTTTTAGGGCATTTGTTTGGTTTTTCTAGGTTTTCTGGGTTTTCCACCAAAATAAGATTTTCTCATGATCCCATCCCTATATATATATATATATATATAACGAACGAAAACGTACACAAACGTATAAATAAGTACAAAACGAACGAAAACGGATGAAAACGTACGATAATAAATATATATGTGTAATTATTTATTGAGTGTAACTTTTCTAAGGTTCAGTAACCCATTTAATAATCCCGTGAACTATAGTAACTTCCTTGTAACATTTTAAACTTTAGTGTCGACGTGGACAAAAAAACCGGTAAATCATCCGGTTACCCACCTTAGGAGTAATCTGAGGATAACTTTTTTAAACGTACAGTAACCCATAAAATAAACCCGTATACTTGAGTAACCTATCTGTAACGTTTTAAACTTTAGTAATGTAATCGAACATTTTAGCAAACTTTAGCAACATCTTTGTCTATTAACCCAAAACATAATTATTACTGATTTTTTACTTTTTGCAAAAAGATAATTTTAAGCTTTAACCTTAATTAATTAACTAATGACTTCTTTAAAATGTGTAATAACAATTTAAATGAAAAATAATACAGTCTACTTGATTAAACTCGAATATTTATTTTTAGTAGTGAATAATGAAATTAAGACATCTTTTATATAATAAGAGAATTACATTATTTCAGAGTTTTCTATCAAATTGAATCTTATGAGAAAAAAATTAGACTAATCAGAATGTTTGATTTTGCCACGTAAGTAAAATCATGTGATCTGATTGGTGAATAAAAAGTCAAAATTGAATTAATTTGGTCACAATTGAAAATTTTTGGTGGAGAAATATGATGGAGAGAAAAACACATAAAAATATATGTGTCAAATTTGTGGAAAAAACTTGAAAAAAGAGGAGGTAATTAATAAAACTTTTGTGGTTGTTAATTTTAAATAAATTATATGGAGTTAAGTGTAAATTTATAAATTTACAAGTTTTATTATAACTTTAAAAAATAAATAAATAACCCCTTAAACTTTATACCCGTAGACTTTATATTTTAAAATACAACAAACGTAAACAATTTTTTACTTACAAACAAAGATTTAACAGTATCTAATCACAACCCAAATCTACCCGAAAACTTTTTGGTGAATTTTTCATTGTCGGCCTGAAATCATGTTGTACAACCAAATAGAAAAACACCGAATCACTTAAAATATCATAAATAAAGAAAAATGGTTTTCATGCTATTTATTGATGGGTTCGGAAGAATTGCATTTTTTCTCTTTTGGTTTAATACGTATTAAAATTCTAACATTTAAATTTCTCAAAAAAATATTTATTCTATTGATATGTGTGTACGCCTATAAATCAATATACAAAAATCTGGACCCGTTTATATTTAAAAAGTGTTTTTTTTAAAGCGGATTGCCTCGGGTAAAAATATAGTTAATCACAGAAATGGTTTAAGTACAAAAAAAAAAAAAAAAAAAAAAAAAAAAAAAAAAAAAAAAAAAAAAAAAAAAAAAAAAATGGAATGTGGGCTGAGGTAACCACATTAACCTCAAGCAACGCTTGAACTTCCACTCACTTCACATGTGACATGCCACAAAGCGTTGGTGACGAAAAAAATGGGTAGAACTCCTTTTACATTTGTATATGTATTGAAGACATACAATAGGTAAATCTTTATTTGACCAAAACACATTGTATGCACGAAACATAATACTTATTTGAGAAGAGTATAATATATTTATCAAGCGTTCTGATTAGTCCAATTTTTTTCTCATAAGATTCAATTTGATAGAAAACTCTGAAATAATATAATGTTCTTATTATATAAAAGATGTCTTAATTTCATTATTCACTACTAAAAATAAATATTTAAGTTTAATCAAGTAGACTGTATTATTTTTCATTTAAATTTTTATTACACATTTTAAAGAAGTCATTAGTTAATTAATTAAGGTTAAACCTTAAAATTATCTTTTTTGCAAAAAGTAAAAAATCAGTAATAATTATGTTTTGGGTTAATAGACAAAGATGTTACTAAAGTTTGCTAAAATGTTCGATTACGTTACTAAAGTTTAAAACGTTACAGATAGGTTACTCAAGTATACGGGTTTATTTTATGGGTTACTATACGTTTAAAAAAGTTATCCTCATGTTACTCCTAAGCTAGGAAACTGGATGATTTACCGGTTCCATTGTCCACGTCGACACTAAAGTTTAAAATGTTACAAGCAAGTTACTATAGTTCACGGGTTTATTAAATGGGTTACTGAACCATAGAAAAAGTTAAAGCCAATAAATAATCACACATTTTATTTCATTATAGTTACGTTTTCAATGTTTTCTTGTTTTTCGTTCGTTTTTTACTTTTTTATAGTTTGTGTGCGTTTTTCGTTGGTGTATATTTATATATATATTATGATATATTTTATTCCTAATATTATATATATATTTTATATATTTATATTATTTATATATATGTATAATCTCCATGTCTTTGTATATTTTTTTAATTTAATCAACAAATAATTACACATATTTATTTATTTCGTATGTTTTTGTATCGGGTTAATAGTTTATTTTGTCTTTGTTTATTGTGGTAACAAATTTTGTAAACGTAGCTTATAACCTTGGTCGCCTCTTGCTTTCTTCCTTCCCTAATCCTATTAAACACATTAGATATTTCTACCCATTTTATTTACATTATCCAATGCATTAAAAAATCAAAAACATTAGATATTTCTACCCATTTTATTTACATTATACGATGCATGAAAATGCCAAAAACATTATATATATAATAACATTAACTTCACACATAATATTTAACTATATATTTGTATGAGTTTGACGTAGAGCGTTTAGGAGGAGTGACAGTGAACGTCGTGATTTTTAGTACTCGTTTAACAAACAACTAGTAGCTTTTTTTCTCTCTTAAGGGCACGTTTGGTAGGGAGAATTTCAGAGATTTGAAATGAAGCAGAGAATAGAAATCAGTAGAGAATTTTATTTGATTATTCTGTTTGGTAACAACAAAGACTTGACCCGAGAAATAAAAAAAATATATTGTTAATTTTATAAATAATATTTTGTTTGATGTGAAAAAAACTAAAAAACAATTTATATAACAAATAGCAGATCTGTAAATTAGTTAGTACAAATTAAAACGAATAATAAATAATAATATATTGTTAATTTTATAAATAATATTTTGTTTTCTTGATTTTTGAAAGAAACCCAATACGCGAATAATAAATTAGCAGATCAAGAACTCAAAACTGCAAGAACATATCCTAGTATAGTACTAGGTAATTAATAAACATCTTTTTTTACTAATCGTGGGCCTCAATGTTCAGAAACAAGTCCTTGAATCTTTAACAAACTTTAGATACCGGTGGAGGTGAAGGAGGAATCTTTTATATAATAAAAGAATTACATCATTTCGGAGTTTTCATCAAATTGAATCATATGAATTTAAAAATTAGACCAATCAGAACGCTTGATTTTGTCACGTAGGCAAAATCGTGTGATCTGATTGGTCAATAAAAATTCAAAATTAAATCGATTTGGTCAAAATTAAAAATTCGTGGTGGAGAAATATGACGAGAAAAAAAACACATAAAAATATATGTGTCAAATTTGTGAAGAAAAAAACTTGAAAAAAGTGGAGGTAATTAATAAAAATTTAATGATTTTTAATTTAAAATAAATTATATTTGAGTTAAGTGTAAATTTATAAATTTACATGTTCTATTATAACTTTAAAAGATAAACAAATAACCCCTTAAACTTTATACCCGTAGACTTTATATTTTAAAATATTACAAACGTAAACAATTTTTTACTTCCAAACAAAGATTTAACAGTATCTAATCACATCCCAAATCTACCCGAAGACTTTTTGATTGATTTTTCATTGTCGGTTTGAAATTATGTTGTACAACCAAATAGAAAAACACCGAAGCACTTAAAATATCATAAATTAATAAAAAGGGTTTTCTAGCTATTCATTGATGTGTTTGGAAGAATTGCATTTTTTTTTCTTTTTGTTTAATACGTACTAAAATTCTAACATTTAAATTTCTCAAAAAGTTTCCATTGACATGTATGTATGCCTATAAATCATATATAAAATCTAGGCTACTTTTATATCTTAAAAAATTGTTGGTGACGAAAAAATAAGTAAAACTCTTTTTATATTTGTATATAAGATATACAATAGGTAAATTTTTGTTTGACCAAAACATATTGTATGTACGAAACATAATACTTATTTGAGTTTTTTAGCTTTCTATATTCTATAAATATTGACGATTTTGATAACTCAACTTGATGCTTTTAAATTCGATTGCGAAGCTAATTTTTTACACGTTTTAACACAAAGTGTGACCATTAATCTTAATTATAGCTGACTCAATAATGCAACTAGAATCATAAAACATATACAATATCAACTGCATACCCAACAGTAAGATAACCAGCCTTCCAAAGTGGAGGTCAATGGTTCGAATATAACGAGAAGAAAACTAATCCCCTTGTGGCCTCGAAGGTTCACATGAGCCGACTTCGGGCTACCTAAAAGAGTAGTTTTGTAGAGATTAGTCAGCTCACAATGTCGAGTTAGTTAACAGGTAAATCAAAAGAAAAAAAATTAGTAATTATCCTCAAGCTCATATAATATATATATAAGATATGAATCTATTCTCTTCATATGATTTCGATAATACTCAATAACATAACTTATAAAACAAAATAAAAATAAAAATCATACATGTATTTAAAAAAACATAATGTCTAAACCTCGTGCGTGTACGGGCATTAAAACTAGCGCACATGGTGAGTTTCTTTTATACCCCTTCTTTTATGATAGAGAATTCCAATTTCCACACCAAAAGGTAAGGAAAGCAAAGAGTTCAAAATACAAAGAGGTAAACACCCCGAGAATTGTATTTTCTCCGCTTTTTTTTTCTCAGCCTTACCAAACGTGAGAAATCATTCCATTTTCATTTTTTTGGTGTGAATTCTCTGTACCAAACACACCCTAAGAGTGCTTATTTTTTAATTTTAACACTTTATGAAGTAACATTTAAGAGTTATTTTACACATATAGCTTTGTTACCAAATATTTGTAGAGAAAAAACAAACAACATTAATCAAGAAAAAACATTTAAAAATAAACAATTAAAACAATTCAGAAAATTATGTTATTAAACAACATTATTTCATTCAGATTTGAACTTTATGGTCACCACTTACTAGTAGAATGTAGTAGTCAGACCTAAAACATCTTAATAAAATAAAAACACCCTTAGTTTTTTTTTCCTATAGCATGGTTTTAGATGCACGACCCTAGAATTCTTGTTGTTGATATGCATCAAATTATTATATTAGTTGTTCTTTTATATAAACTATCATGTGTGGAAATATTATCAGTTAAACGATTTTTTGAACAAATTTACCTAATTGAGCTAAAATATCTAACTTTATAACCACTAATCAACAATGTTTGGTAGATTGATTTAGCTTTTTAGCAGAATTTTTGTAAACCATAATTTTTTTCAAATTATTATATTAGTTGTTCTTTTATATAAACTATCATGTGTGGAAATATTATCAGTTAAACGATTTTTTGAATCGAATTTGAATTCAGTTCAGTTCTCGGGTTGACCCGAATAACCCGAATTTCACTATTTATTTTAAAAAAAATTACATAGATATTTGTAAAAAATTCGGTTTTCGGTCCGGTTTCGGTTCCGATTGTCAAACCCATATCCAACCCAAGAACCGAATTAGTGGTTCGGTTCAGTTCGGTTTTGGCAAATTCGGTTCGGTTATTAGTTCGGGTCGGTTGCTTTCAGTTCGGTTTGGTTTCGATTTTCGGTTGTTTTGGTTTTTTTGTTTTTTTCTGCTCACCCCTAGTTTTAATATGTTAAAAAGTGTCAACATGTGTATTGGGCCTGACCCAACTTGTATAATAAACGGGCCGAGCATGAAAAGAGCGTTCTTCTATTATGAGTTATGAGTTATGACATAATGTTTGTCCATATATAAACTGCAACTTATATCAAGTTTTGTAATGGTTTCTCAAGTTTTTTAAAGAAACAACTTACGAATAACATTATTCAGTTTTAAATATTGCATCAAATTGAAAATTTTCAATTATATCAAAGAATTATCTATATAACAAAAACAAGCTTTACTTCAAATTATGTTTTAAGTGATCATTTTTGTGTTCATCAACCACATGAAGCATATGTGTAATAAACTAATAATAATAATTTAGTCAATGAAAAACGTTGAAAACTATTGTCTTAAGGGGTAAGCTACTTCGATATAATAGTTTAGCTAATCAAGTCATGATTTTGTAACTTAAAAATATTATTTTCAAGCATAACATGTTGAATGCGTTAATCTTTTATTCGTCTTTTGGAGTTGTTTAGAACTTAAGCATGAAATGTCTTTTGTTATTGAAGAGTCAATACTATTTTTAATACGAATTCAAGCAACAAGTTTGGAAATCAAGCTTTAAGTTATTTTGGTTGATTTAGACCACGTCCAAAGTACATAATATAAAACATTGTCAACAAATTTATAAATGAAATTTTTATGAAAAAATAATGGGAAAATTCTATTTATGCCCCAAGACCAAAGGGTGTTTGTGCCCTGTCATTTTTTTTTCCTCAAATGCCTCAGAGCGACCGGAACTACCAGAGCGACTGGAGCGACCTAATTAAAAAGTACAATCAAAAAAATATTTTTTGTACTTTGAAAGTACAAAAATTATTTTTTTTTTTACTTTTTAATAATTTTTTATTGGGTCACTCTCTGATCGCTCAGAGACATTTGAAAAAAAGAGAAAATAGTGAAGCATTTATCACAAACAACCTTTGATTTTGTTGGAAAACTAGAATTTCCCCAAAAATAATTGTTAGAAGGCAGAAGCTATTGGTGGTTTCAACTTTCAATGATGATGGATTGTTGTTGGGTGATTGACTTTATGGTCACTTTTATCATGTTATGAAAGTTATATGATGTTCCATCATATATGTTAAATTGGAGTTAGCAGCCAGATCGATGCATTTTAGACCGTCTACATATCTCTTCTCTTAGGGTGCGTTTGGTTCGCAGAATGTTTTTGTTGGAATTGGAATGTGTTTGAGGAATTGGAATTTTAAGGAATTGGAATGTTAAAGAATTGAAATGTTACTGAATTGGAATCTGAAGGAATTGGAATTTATGAAAACTATCGCGTGTTTGGTTGGAAAAAAATGAAATGAAAAAACAAATTATATAATTATATTAATAATATTAAATATAATTTTTTTTTTAAATAAATAATAATAATATATTTTTTAAAAAATAATATAATTTTTAAATAAATAAATAGATAATAATAAATAAATAAATAAATAATAATAATAATATATTTTTAAATATAATTTTTAAATAAATAAATAATAATATATTTTTAAAAAAATAAATAAATATAATTAAAAAAAATATGATAAAACTTTCAATTACCGAGAACGTGTTCGATATGAATCGCTAAAAACGGAGCTTTAACGAAATTTTTTGAGATCGGCTACTCTTAAAACAGGGTTTTACGTTAATTAAAAGTATAAAAATGATTTTATAGCTGTTATGAACAGTAAAACACTATTCATAATAGAATCTCAAAAACATAAAAATGTGATTTTATGATCACTCGTCTTAATTCGGAAAGCCATTCAATTTTGTATGGGCGTAAAAACGCGTGAAGAAACGGGCTAAAACGACAATGTTATGTCATTTTTACTAAAGCGATAATTATTAACGTTTTTACTTTATAATTACGATTTCATTTTAAACATAATAGTGGGTGAGTATAGCTATATAGATTATATTATTTTATTAGTTATCATAAAATAGGGGTTGCTATATTATAGGGAATTTCATAATGAGGCTTCTTCGGAGGCCGTATTGACGAAGTTGTCGAATTTTCGTTTTAAAGTGTCTTAACTCCTCGTACGTCATGTCATGACCTCTTGAATTATGATAGCCCGAACGATAGTACGATGATAACTATATAGGATTATATACAGTTGTTGTTAGACAACGTGCTTGAGTACTGATTCGACCTATATTAACTAGGTTGCTTTCGATCGTTAGGTGACGCGATTTTCCTTGGGATTCGACTTACAAGGGTCCTAGCTTTCCTTGGTGGTGAGTTGGGACGTCGACCCGACACTTATACACCCAAACGTGTATGATTACAAGCTCCAAAGTTTATCTCCCAAATCCTTAGCTCGTATATTCCTTTTATATGTGTAAGAGCATATTTATAGATAAGAAGTCTAGTTAACTCTCCTAGTCCACACACACAAACCGAATCGTGCCTAGAGGGCGGTTTTGAGGGGTTTTAGTTGATCACTCATGGTTTTAGGTTAAACCACCTTAGTACATGTTTTAATGAGCTAAAGATGTACAAGATTTTTGCTTAGCTAGGAAATCTTATGACTTGGTGTGTTGTTTCCTTGTTAACCGCGACTAAGAAGAGCAAGGGGAGCAAAGTGGGTATTAACCATTGGGTAAGGGACTAGTAGGAGACCATTAGGACATGTCTTAATGACTTAGGAGATGTACATGTACCCTTAAGTATCATTAGGGGATTTTGCTAGTAAATAAATCACCAAGGACGATTTCATGTGGGTTTACTTGCCCACATTCGGCACTCAAGTGACATAAACACAAGATTTGATTAAATTTTGTGTTTAGGCTCTCAAAGTGGGTATTGGTTTGAGTCTAGGTAAGTCTAGGTATTTCCGGGGTGCGTCCAAATGTATTTTATCGCGAAACGTAACCCTTTTACGTGACCAATAAAAATAAAATACGCAAAGTACGAAATTATCTTCTTAATAATTATTTCTTACTTGGTTGATGTAAACCTTAATTTATTTGGTGACCGTTTACATTCATTGATCATTTCTAGTCTACGCGGTTTAGCTTAAAAGTAAATATTAAAAGTAAACGCGTATCGGACTAAAATAAATAGTGATCATTAATATAGTCGTACAAAGACATGAAAAATGAGAAATGTTACAGTCTCCACCCGTTAAAAGAGCTTTGTCCTCAAAGCTTAAGACCTTGTAGTGGATGACGAAGCCCGGTTTGTGAAGAGTTGTGGGTATTTTTGTTTGAACGAATCTTCACGTTCCCAGGTGAACTCAGGGCCCCGCCTAGAGTTCCAGCGAACCTTAACCAATGGTATCCGGCTTCGCTTCAATCGTTTGATTTCCCGTTCCATGATTTCAACGGGCTCTTCCACAAACTGGAGCTTATCGTCAACATGAATTCCTTCTAACGGCATGACTAATGGTTCATCGGCATAACATTTCTTCAGATTAGACACATGGAAAGTATGGTGAACTCTGCTCAACTCTTGAGGAAGTTCCAGCCTGTAGGCAACCTTTCCAACTTTTGCTAACACTTTGAAAGGTCCGACGTATCTCGGGTTCAGCTTGCCCCGCTTACCGAACCGTACGACTCCTTTCCAAGGTGAGACCTTGAGCATAACTCTGTCTCCAACTTCGAACTCCATCGGCTTTCGCTTCCGATCAGCGTAGCTCTTTTGTCGATCCTGTGCCGCTTGCATCCTTTGCTTGATCAGGACGATCTTTTCCGTTGTTTCTTGGATTAATTCCGGACCAGTCAGTTGGGCTTCCCCAACCTCGGCCCAGCATACTGGTGATCGGCATTTTCGACCATACAGTGCCTCATAAGGGGCGGCCTTTATGCTAGCGTGATAACTGTTGTTATATGAAAACTCGGCCAATGGCAAATGCTTAACCCAGCCTTTGCCAAAATCAATCACGCAAGCACGTAGCATGTCCTCGAGAGTTTGAATGGTCCTCTCGCTCTGGCCGTCAGTTTCTGGATGATACGCAGTGCTCATGCTAATATCCGTACCCAAAGCTTTTTGAAATGATCTCCAGAAATTTGAAGTGAATCTTCCATCACGATCACAGATAATTGAGGCAGGTATCCCGTGTCTTGCCACTATCCTGTTCAAGTACAACCTCGCCAATTTATCCAACGGATCATTCTCCCGTATTGGTAGAAAGTGAGCAGATTTTGTAAGTCGATCCACAATCACCCAGATGGTGTCGAAACCTTGTGACGACCCTCCTAGATGTTCGACATCTAGGGAGTTAGACTATGGCATTACGGATACAAGGGATGATCTGGTAGGAGCCATTGATGAGATTGCACCGACCACCCTAGAGGGGATCAATCTGAGGGTTACCGGTCTTGCTACCATTATTGAGGAGGAGACTACCATTATGTATGGTATTATGGAGGATGCTCAAGATGACCGGTCTCAACTGAGAGGCCGAGTCAACTTATTGTATAGGGATAGGCCTGTTCATCGTCGTTTAGCAGTAATGATAGAGAGAGAGAGAGGCTAAGATGGCTTGTGAGGATTGGGGACTATCCATAGATGCTAGCGACTATGCACGTTCAGATGTTATGTCATTACATACTACAGTAGTGGCGTAGAGTGCATTGATTTCAGAGTTACAGTCAGCAAATCACAGGAGACAGAGGGTGATTTCTGAGTTATTGGCATCAGACCACAAGAGACAGGTTTAGTTGACTAAGACATTGAGGTTGCTGAAAGGACTACAGACACATATGGTCAAGTTTCAAAGGCAGCATGGACCCGCAGAAGGTCTGTCACAGCCTGATGCACCAGGAGAGGCTGGTAGCAGTTCCTAGATTTGGTTATGTTGTAGCTATGCTATGCAGCCTGTTAAGTATTATGGGTTATTCTCAGCTAGCAGACTGTATAGATCTTTTGTTTTGTTTAGCTACCCACTATAGATCTTTTGTTCAGGTATTATCTACCTTGTACAACATACTAAGTGTTACGGGTATATCCCGGCTAGTATGACTTTAGGTTGTTTCTATGACCAGAATTTCTCAATGGCATAGCACTAACGGCAAGTAATTCCTTTCGGTAGTATGTATGAGTTTGAGCCTCGTTCATCAGTCTTGCTAGCAAGTGTAATAGGTTTGGAAATGCTTGGTTTTTTTCTTTTGCCCGAGGCACTATTACGTATATTTATATTTATTATGTGGGGGGGTGTTCTATAACTTTATTATTATTGTATTATAATATTTTTAAATACTTATCTTTTCTAAATATTAGTTTGTTTATTGTTGTCTTCTATCTGTGTGGAAATATTTAGGACATCTTCTATCTAAATTTACCCTATGATAGGCTTATTTATGTAGTTTCTCGTGACCTCCGTTGCTTTATTTTTACTTGACTAATTATGGACTGTATTTAAATCTCTTTCCGCAAACTATATACTAAAATTTGACCCCAATTGCGAAGTCGCTAGCTCGCACATCAGTTCAAAGGGCAAGTCCAGTCGGAGAGCAATTAAGATCGGAAAGCCTCAGTCAATTTTCTTTTGATTTATTTAAGGAATCATACACTCTTCAGAGAAGTAAAATGGAGTCTCTTTTCAAGCAGTGAGTCACAGACGGCAATTTTGAAAAGTCCCAATGAATCGTCGGTAAAAATAACCGGCGGGCCCAAGGGAAAACTAATAAGGACACCTTTCACAGTAGTCGGATGAGGGAGCTTGGCTATAACTTCAACTTTAGCACGATCAACCTCAATTCCCGACTTAGAAATTTTGTGTCCGAGAACAATGCCTTCCTTTACCATAAAATGGCTCTTCTCCCAGTTTAAAGACAAATTGGTGTCTTCACACCGCTTCAACATCTTTTCCAAATGGGATAGGCACGTAGAGAAAGAGTCCCCGAAGACCGAAAAGTCATCCATAAATACTTCCATCGTTTTTTCCAATCTATCGAGAGATTGCCCATCATACAACTAGAAACGTGCCAGGAACCATTGCATAGCCCAAAAGGCATGCCGATGAAATTATGGTTGGATTGTGAAATTAAAGCAAGCATGAAATGGCGATAGCGAAAGTTCAGTATGGCAAGTAAAGGCTTCTTTTCTTGATCTTTTGGTCATTTGGACAAAAATAAACCCGAAAAGCCATCGAGGAAACAGTAGTATTCGTTTCCTGCTAGTCTTTCGAGCCTTTGGTCCATGAAGCAATGGAAGTGATCTTTCGGGTGGCTTATAAGTTTTTGTAATCAATCATACTCGCCATCCCGTGACCAATCGGTAGGAACAGATTCATTCTCAATCCATTTGTGATTACGTCATGCTCCTTTCTTAGGTACACAGTGTACCGGGCTTTACCCAAGGGCTGTCCAAGATGGGTAAATCAATCCACGTCAAGGAGTTTTTTCACCTCCTTCGTGACTAACGTACGTGGATTTTTTGGGTTTACCTTCCTCTGACTTGCACCAACACCACACACAACAAACAAACCCACTAAAAACAGATGGTTCGTAGTCCTCTTTCCAATAGAATTTTGTGAGTACAAAATCTGGGTGTAACCCCTTTATATCGGAGAGTTTCCACGATGGCTCGCTTGTGGACTTGAGAACCTTAGAGTAAGAGCTGCTTTTCCTCATCAATTTAAGTCTTTAGCAATTATGACAGAACTTATCGTCTGCCTTCCAAAAATGCCGTATTCAAGATGGGGTGGGCATTAGTTCTTTGAGTTCAACCTCAGGGAGGATTCATCAACGGAAGATTTTACACTATTTTAGCTTCACAGAGTTTGATTCATCCATAACATCCACATATTTGTTCTTGATTTGGGGAGGGGTGGTGGTTCACGTGTTCAAAATTGCTTCTAGAAACAGGATGTCCCCCTCATGATCCTGATAAGTTGGATCAACTTCAGATGACTGTTGATCATCTCTAGAGCAAGAAACGAATCGCTTCTTCAAATCAAAGAAATCACTGTCCCCGAAAGGAGTTGGAGTTGGAGAAGCATAGAAACAATAGGCACAAAATAGGAGTGGGATTGGCCACTCGCAACACGTTGAAAACCCTAGGACCTCTAGAATACTCATCACAACAGATCAATGACGTCCGATTTTGTTTACCGTCATATGGTTGTAATCAGATTGTGTATCTTGAGTTTGGTCAGATTGAATGTGATGGCCTCCATTCCAACACGAAGGGTAAATCTTCAACCTTCATAAACATCTATTCAAAGGCATGACTGGTTTTCAAGAAACATCGCCCAAGAATTAAAGGTACTCGGGGGTCTGGTTCAAAATCAACAACCACGAAGTCAGCTGGAAATTGGAATTTTCCCACATTTACAAAGACATCTTCAGCAATACCGATCGGTTTAGTGATCGAACGTCGGGGCGCTAATTCTAATGTCAGCAAGTCGGGTCAATTTCAGGATGAGATAAGATTGTTCCATACAGAATATAGGATGAATTAAATGCTCCACCTCACCAAGATCCCAATGCGTTGCATTATAATCCCTGTAAAAGTTACATTTAATTAAAATTATATTTTTTTTATGTGGGGGGGGGGGGGGGGGGGGGTGGGGGGGGGGGGGGGGGGGGGGGGGGGGGGGGGGTGGGGGGGGGGGGGGGGGGGAGGGAAGCAGAATCGGCAAGGTCCCAATTTCTTTGGTAACTTGTTGAGATGACCGCTGAACAGTTCTCATCAAAGAGTTTTTCTCAATATTCCGCTCAATTTTTCTTTGTTTCCAAATCAAATTTTAAAGTGAAGAAGCAAATTTAGGCATAGCATTAAGGCACGAAAAGCAATCTTGAAACTCAAATCTCTAACGATTTCATAGAATTTTCTTTTCGGAAAATTTGGCCGGTACTTTTCCTTGCGCATTTCATCATTTCTTCTTGAATGGAAAATGAATAGATCTTTAGGAACAGTCAACAACAGGAGCAAACATTGGGCTCAGGATTTTGATTACGAGACCTGAATTTGAACAACGAGAAGGTTGGACTTCTTCGGTGTTTCCGTTATTAGCAGAGGGCACCGTGTCCTTTGTCAACCTCGCGTCATGATTAACTGCTTTCGGTCCTTGGATGTTAACACCAACTTCGGTAGGTGATACCTTTTAAATCTTCCTTTGGGATGTAACAGTGTTACCAAGAAGAGTTTCCAAGAACCGAAGTAGAAGCTGTTATACATAACAAAATTTGAAAGCCCTGGGTCAGTCAAATTTGCCATTTGGGATTGCAGGTTTTGACCTTGGTTTTGCATGTTTCTCAACACTGCATCATTGGTGTAACATTTCTCATTTTTCATGTCATTGTACGACTATATTAATGATCACTATTTATTTTTAGTACCGATAAGCTTTACTTTAATATTTAACTTTACGCTAACCCCGTAGACTAGAAATCAATGAATGGTAAATCGACACCAAAAAAAATTAAGGTTTTACATCACCAAGTAAGAAATAATTATTTAGAAGATAATTATGTACTTTGTGTATTTTAATTTTATTGGTCATCGTAAAAGGGTTACGTTTTTGCGATAAAATCATTTGGACGCACCCCGGAAATACCGCATAGAACGTACCTAGACTCAACCAATACCCACGTTGAGAACCTAAACACAAAAATTTAATCAAGTCTTTGGTTTATATCACCTTAGTGTGAATATGGGCAATTAAACCACAACAAATCGTCCATGTGGAATTTATTTTACTAGCAAATCCCCTAATGATCTTTAAAGGTACATGTACTAATCCTAAGTCATTAAAACATGTCCTAATGGTCTCCTACTAGTCCCTTACCCAATGGTTAATACTCACTTTGCTTCCCTTGCTCTTCCTAGTCACGGTTAACAATGAAACAACATACCAAGACATAAGATTTCCATAATCTAGCAAATATTGTACATCTTTAGCTCATTAATGCATGTACTTAGTGGTTTAGCTAAATACTATGTGTGGCTAACTAAAACTTCACAAAAACCACTTCCTAAGGGCACGGTTTGGTTATGTTTAGGACTAAGAGAATGTAACTAGCTTAGTGCTAAAAATATACTCTCACCATACACGTAAACCATCTCTAACTCATAACCAACTTAAAGTATTCACTCTCCCCTTATTCGGGTCATAAACACGACGAATACCCCCCAGCACCTTGTTCAGAGCAAACCTACAAACAGACCACGAAGGGATCCTAAACAAGATGTATAAGAAAGGTGCAACGAAGTGAGGGTTGCGTACATATGGGTCAAGTCGATCGGGGGGGGGGGGGGGTGGGGGGGGGGGGGGGGGGGGGGGGGGGGGGGGCTAATACACTCGATTAGCAATTTACACGTCCACTTCTTAACCTCTCGAGCTATAGGACCTTTGTAAGTTGCACGCAACACATTTCCTTTGTAGTGTACGCATTCGTTTATTGTAAGCTAGCTTAGAGGTCAAGTGTATGTGCATACGATATACTAGCGTGAAAACACGCATGATAAACATAAAATGAACGTGTTATGATCACATTGGTTTCGTTTAATAACTTGCGTGGTGTTAGAAACGTAAAAGTTAACGCAAACAATAACCTAGATATATAAAGAAGGACCACGACATAGGTAATAAGCCTTGTTCGCGAAAATATAAGGAAGCTATACGTAAACTTTTAAAGAAAACGTATCAACTTGGCTTGGGTTGCGTGCATACAAGGTAATGAACGATGCATGTCACGGGTCTGAATAGAAAATGTTAAACACATGCAGTTTGGTGCTAGACCGAAATAACGAAACAATATAACACAACTAATAAACAATTCGTAATACCCCTTAGTTGGGACCACGCACCCATCTTCGTGAGCCACAAGGCCCATAAGCCACGAAATAAGCTAGGTACGTGCCTATTCCATGAGCTTACGCGACTCATAAGATATTATACCTAACGATAAGCTAGTGGAACCTTAAAAGAGCAAGCCCCGAACCACTAAACCCCTATCGGGTTTTCTAATCGCGCCCAACCACTGTCCAACGAGGCTTATTCATAAGCCAAAGCGTATTAATAAGCCACTCGGCTTAATCCTAATGGAATGCTCATTTTGCTTCACATAGGCTCCCGTCTTATTAAGAAACCCAACCGAACCCTTAAACCCTTTACTGCTGCCCTTTTTGCGAGCCCTATGTGAGCCATAAGCTCACAATAAGTCTACCAGCTTATCGGTAAGTTTTGCACAAGCTTATACAAGTTAAATGAACTTAATGGACTCAAATGATGTCAATGGGCCAAGCCCTAACCCCTAGAACCCATTCGGGTTCATAAACGGGCCCAATAGGCCCAACAGTGAGCTTATTAGCTTATCGAATAAGCTAAGTAAGCAACGGACCTCCTGAGTGCTTATTGGACCTCAATGTACTTAACGAACCCAAATGGACCTAACAAAAACCCTTTAAAAACCTTACCGGGCCTTAACAGGCCTAAGCCAGCCCAATAGAATACATATGAGCTTATTAGCTTATTGCGAATAAGCTGAAAAAGAAAACAGTTTGTTCGGCTTAAATCAAGTTGGAAAAGCACTAGGAAAAGTCTAAAAACTCTAAACACCCTTATCGGGTTAAGTTATTGGGCCCATAAGCCCAATAAGCTCGAAATAAGCTTTAATAAGCTCACCGAGCTTATTTTAAGCTTCACAGCCCCAACGTGAGATTATTAACGACATTTAGTACTTAATAAAATAATAACGGCCTCTAAAAAGCTAAACTGCAGAACGACCTAACCAAGCCAATAAGAGCCATTGTTTTTTTTTTTTTTTTTTTTTTTTTTTTTTTTTCGTTTTTTTTTTTTGATTTTTTTGTTTATTTCTTTTTTTTTTTTATTTTTTTTTTTATTCTTTTTTTGTTTTTTATTTCTTTTTATTTTTTTTTTTTTTTATTGTTTTTTTTTTTCAAATTATATTTTTTTTTTTTTTTTTTATTTTTGTTAAGCCAAAATAAACGCGATAAGCTTAATTTTTCAACCGAAAATAACTTTTATAACTTAATGAACTTAATAACGAGAGAGGACGCTTTTGAACTTATTTGAGCTAATATACAAATGTTCGCAGTCAAGGACAAAACCGAAATTTCAAAACTAAGGGTGGAAAATTGGCCATTCTTGTATTTCAATAACTCATGGGATTATTCTTGCAATAATTCGGAACTTAAGGCTTCAAGTATAAAACTAAAAAACTAAACTATCTTTTTGTAAACTTAAGGGACTAATTGTGTCATTTCCGAAACTAAAAGGTTTAAAATATAAAAGTATATATTTATAAACCTAGGGACTAAAGTGTAACAACTAAAAACCTACGGGTACGTTTGTGAAATAAAAGTGAATAAATAAAACACTTAACACGTCGGTCGAACCATAAAGATATTCGGACATCGAACCGATTAAAACAATTAATAATTAAGTATATTTATTAATAATGATTTCACACTTTCTCCTCTCGAGAACCATCGAAAGTAAAAATACAATAATCGTGTGCTCACCTGCACAAGTGATAACGGTATATATAAACTTAAAAATGGGATTTAGTTTATACAAAGAGTCGTTAGTTTAAATGTGTAAACTAAGACTTGACCGTACTTACTTAGGTACTTGACGGTGTGATCCACTGCTTACTTGGATATTTATTATCATTCAGAGAGCTACCTGCTAAGGTGAGTTCATAGCCCCATGCTTTACAATTATTTAAATGATTTACATCCTTGGGGTGAGAACATGCTTTGTTTTACAAATTGGACGCAAGTGTACATTTTATACCATGATTACGTGTTTGCCTAAGTTACCATAACCCATTATGTCCATGATCATGAACTGTTAATTGCATAGATGTGATTGGGAATTACATTGTGTGGGCGTGAATGTTATGGATAGATCTATTAGGGATTGGATAATCCCTTCGGTGACTAGCGTATCACTGGGAACGAACGCAATACCGTGTCGAAATCTGGGAATGTTACGGGTTAGCCCATCCATTCACGACACATTGTTGGCAAATTATATTGCATCCATACAGGTCTGAGCCTCAGTGTCATGAGCTTAGAACGTAAGTTACTTTTTTATGATGATGGTGGGGGGGGGGGGGGGGGGGGGGGGGGGGGGGACATTTGTTGCTTAATCATACACTTGAAATCTTGGCGGTCCTACAATCGATTTACACAAACCTATGAATTCACCACTTTTATTGTTGACGTTTTTAAGCATTTATTCAGGTCAATAAGGCACGAGTGCGATGAAACATTGGGAGCCAATAAATTAAACGAGTCAACACTTAAGATTTTGGGGTCTTATTACAACTTTGGGACAATTGTTTTATAAAACCTGGAACTTTAATCTATTTTGTGAACCATTTGCAGCCATGAGCTGATGTACAAACAAGTAGTTGTTAATCCAATGTATCGTTTCAAACGACAACGTTAGTAGTCGTATCTCCAATGAGCTTGTGCTATTGACCCAATAATGTAACAGCCTTCGGGATATTAACATTTCCGCTGCTATCAATTTTAGGGTGTTACAGATTGGCATCAGAGCCTAGTTATAGAGAATAGGTCATAAGTTTTGTCTGACTATAACCCTTTTCACAAAACAGGTTTCTCCACAAATGGGATTTGTGAGGGACATACATGCATTACTTGTTTACGTCTAGCGCATATATGCTTACATGACATACATTGGTTAAGCATTAGTAGGGTACTAAGTGCTTACCCCAATTAATATACGTGTATATAAATGATATTACATATATTACTAATAAAAGAACTTTACTATTAAAGCCTTACTACATATCGATTTCTTATAAGAGATACTTATATAAGTTAGTTACTTTTTTTTTTTTTTATGTTTGGCATAACTATGTCTTCTTCTGCGACGTCAGATGTTACCTACACTTCCGTCTACACCGACTCTGAGCCCGGCAGAGCTTTCTGGGGAGCCGATTATGAGGAGATATCGGAGGGAGGCATTCCACGGGTCATCGTACTAGGATACGACGGACTCCCGCTACAGCCAGTAGCCCCACCGTCACCAGATTACATACTAGGTCCAGAGAATCTACAGATACTACCAGTTCCTCAGGATGAGGATGAGCGTGAGCCGAATGTCATATAAAGGCCACATGATCCCTGACTATGTGTCAAGCCTATATACCCTGAGTACATACCCTTGGAGGATGACCCATGATTACCTCCTCCGGCATGAGGACAGACATTACCACCTAATGATTTCACCTACTACTAGAGTCACCCGGAGAGTTACTAGAGTCGGATCCCGAGGAAGATCCGGAGGAGTAACGAGGATGAATGAGACAGAGGATGAACCGTTGACTATCCTATGGACGGGGGAGATGAAGGAGATATGATGACGACGATTCATCTGGGGATGACGTCAGGGATGAGGATGAGGATGAGGAGGATGAGGAGGACGAGGAGGAGGAGGAGCACTTAGCTCCGGCTGACTCTACCGTCATACCTACTGATGAGCCTGTTTTCCCACCTGAGGGAATGGAGCCTATTATACCACCACCCTCCACTGACATTACTATTGGGGCTAGGATTACAGTCCGACCCCAGACTTCCATATCCCTTCCACCAGAGGCAGAGGTTGAGAGACTTTTGACCATGACTACCCCATCACCATCACCATCCCCAACTCACTATCAACCACCCTCTGCAGGGGAGCGGCCTGCTAGTACACGGCTCCACCTGCACAGTTCACCTCCTCTACCACCATCATCCTGGTGTCTACCCAAATCCAGACACTTCAGGATAGCATCCACGCCAGGCCTCATTGAGGCAGTTACTGCCTGGTATTACCACCACCTCACTACCACCACGACCACCAATCTCATCCAGGCCATCCACATGTTGAGCGTAAAGGGATGATATATCATAGTCTGAGCAGCCTCCCCGCAAAGAGGTAGTATTTAATCCACTATAGCTCCGATACGAGATCGGAGAGAGTTCCACACTGCTAGAGAACCTTACAGGGGGGACTAATTTGAGCCAGAGGTCACAGGGATAGATTATGGGTTTGTCAGCACAAGTTTATATGCGAAGAGCAGGCGACAGGGGATTAGAGATGTTGGTGTACAGGATTAGGGGATACTGGGTAGATCCGGCAGAGCAGTCCAAGATAGTCACCTATGACGCGGGAGAGGTCCAACACTAGGGTCGTAGAGCTTTAGCTGAGCTCCATGAGCGGGATACACAGGACTTGGTATGCCCTACTAGAGGAAGCTACAGGATAGTAGGACTCGTATATCACAGCGAGTTCGAGATATAAATAATTGAACTCTTGCAGCGGGTCGATTTACTTTATGGGGATAGGATGACTCTCTCCAGGAGACAGTATGAATGGTGGAGGAGGATGCCTAAGCTTCCCGCAGGCTTGGGCTCATTCGATAGGATTGAGCCAGGGCGCCTCTCAGGAGCTTCAGACCCATCGTGATCATGTTATGCACATGAGACCTATCTACCCAGCACACCAGACACAGATACAGCTGCAGAGTACTCTCATTCAGACACAACACCAGGTATACGAGACTCGCTTTCAGATGCAGCATGCTGAGTTAGCAGCACTTCGAGAGACTGATCGTAGGCACCAGGACCAGATGGTAGAGGCTCTCCGAGTTATCCGAGACATGAGGCGAGAGGATGAGCGACAATGCATGGCTGATTTGTTATGCACTTGGCGAGAGCCGCAGAGGAAGCAAGACAGCCAGGACCAGAGGCTAGGATTCCAGATCCCAGGAGGCTTCTGGGGACGCTGACAGTCAACATTAGGATCTATGTTATTGTACTTGCTAGGTCATTGTATAAGGCCACGCTAATTATTAAGGGGTTATCCCCGCTACGCATAGCCTTAGATCTTTTGTATTGTATTTATGTGTTAATTCAGACGACATTTCATGTAAAATTTTCAAAGTTATAATGAAATGATGTGTTACTTTTACTATAGTACTTCCTCCTGTGTGATTATCTCACCTAACATTATTATATTTTTTCATATAACCTCATGTTTTTTTCTTTTGTGATCTAGACAAATCATGGCACCTATGACCAGAGAGACCAAAAACCCATGGACAATGACACCAACCCAAAACAACATGACCCCCAAACCGTCAAGCAAAGATCGACCAAGCTCTCTTGCGAACTCACCAATAGAGTGGAAGCCACAATTTCGCAACTGATAACCGAAGGAACGTGCAAACTGCGCCGCCCTGTTTAAAAAAAAAAATAAAAAAAAAAAATACACTAATTTCATGAAGTGCCAACCTTTGAACTCAAAAGGGCTGAGGCGTGGTCGTTTAACTCGATGGATTGCAAAAGATGGGTCATTTTTCAATATCAGTGGTTGTGCCGTTGAGAATCAAGTAAAGTTTGCCACCTGTACTCTGTTAGGTGCTGCTTTGACTTGGTGGAATGGTCAGATAAGAACCTTAGGTCCAGAGGCATATGCCATGACTTGGGAAGTACTCAAGAAAAAGATGACGGACAAGTATTGTCCGCAGGGTGAAATCAAGAAACTGGAAATCGAGCTGTGGAACCTAAAAGTCAAGGGAATCGAACGTTGCCAGCATGACACTGAATGATTCCAAAGTGTAACCGATATGTACCAAAGTATGTTTGCCAATGAAACCAGAAGGTGTACAAGTTTCCTCAGTGACTTCCTGACAACATTTTTATGGAACGGCAAAGCTGCCAAAAACCCAAGACATTGGATGAACTATTGAGTTGGCCAATGACTTGATGGACCCGGAAACCTTCTCACCTACGCTGAAATGCAATCTGAACAACAAAAGAGGCTGATGATCATCCCAGAAACAACCATGTCAACCCAAACAACAACCCTTCAAAAGGCAGAATGTTGCCAAATCTAGCAACATGGGGACAGGCGAAAGGAAGCCGTATGGGGGATCCTTGCCCAAGTGCAACAAGTGCCATCTCCACCACAATGGCCCGTGCACCCAGAGGTGCCACAAGTGCAACAAGATAGGGCACTTTGCTCGCGATTGCAGAAGTACTGGTAACACAAATGTTGCTAACACTCAGAAGGGCAATGGGGCAACTCCCAAGGGAAATGGTTGTTTTGAGTGTGGAGCACCAGGACACTTTAAGAGAGATTGTCCAAAACTGAAGAATAAAAATGGAGGAAATGGGGAATTGCACAGGAATGGGTCCTATGCAGTTGGGAAATGCCCGAAAAAGGGGAAATACACCAGGAAACCCTGATGGCAAATGTCGTCACGGGTGACGTTCATCATAAATAACCACTATCATGCATCTATCTTATTCGAACACTGGTGCCAGATAGAGAGATTTATATGCCACTTGCATTAGTTCCTCGATAAACACGCACTCCAACTACATTTGGACAACTGTTATGAGAGTCGAATTAGGCCGATGGGAAATTAGTCTAGATAGACACAATTATACGAAGGTTGGTTCACCTTAAATTATCTTTAGAATCCATTGGCATCAACATATGATCAAATTGCCCGGTAGAACTGGGGGTAGTTGTTTCGACTCAATTATGGTAGTGGACTGTAAGAAGGATATCACGCTGTGATCGAAGGAGAGAAAACCCTTGTTGCAAAGTTCCTTACCCGGAACTGCAACTTAGACAAAAAGTTTTATTTGGCGTGAAGCCGACATGTAGCAAACCCTGCGCGCCCACCCTGTATAGCGCCCGCGATACACACCAAGATACCCCATCTGCCCTCCGCGAACCCAGCCCCTCTTTCACCCTACATAATAAACGCCCCGCACAACCGCCACTCCCTGCGTGCCCAGATCCAGCCCTGCCCCCACACCTGGCTCTAGCCCCCACGAGATCCTCGGGGGCAAAATCCCCAGCAGAGAATTCCCACCCCGCGAGGCCTTGCGCCGGGCACTAAGTTACCACACCTCACGACCCGAGGCAAAATTTCCAAATCGCCAAATACTTCCAGGAGGCCGTCCCTCAAGATCATAATGTCCGATCGCTCACGAAGCACTCACTGACGAATAGGCCCCCCTCTGCCCAGCCGGCATACCCGACCCTCCCCCAACACCCCGCGCTAATCCTACCTGACCCCGGTATCCCAAGGCCAAGAACCCTATACGCCATGGAGTCCGCTCGCACTTATTAGTCCCCAACGCCTGCCGGGTAAAACAAAAACTAAGTGGAGGGGGGTCAGGATTTTATGGGTCGACAAACGCATTATCAAAGCCCAGCCCACACGGCCAACAACACCCCTAACGCCTCTTCACTCCTCAAACATAAATCCACCCCAAACCCTTCACCGCTACAAAACAACGTCCGCACCTCATACCGCACTCTTCTCACTCCCACCGCAACCTACCTCTCCCCCGCCGACCCCTCCGGCCTTCCGTCCATACGCCCCCACGGACAGTCCCAACCCTCAGAACCACCACTGTAACATCCACAAGAATCGCCAGGCCCCCCCTCTCCGCTACCGCGGTACAACCAGCCCACTCAGCCCCGCAGATCCCCTCCCCAACCAAATAGGCACCTAACGACCAATGACTACCATCGCATCCCCCCCCAACAAACCAACCCCGTGCCTCACCTTTCTCCACAGCCGCCCCCCCACCACTCCCAAAAGAGGTCCAAGCAACCTTCCTGCGCCCAAATTACTCTCAACCCTGAAAACCCCCAGGAGCCTAAAGGCATTACCCGACGGTCCCATTTTATCCCACGGACCTGTACATAGCAAGTCGCGACACCCCCAGAGGCCCCCAGGCCGGTCATTACGAGTTCCAGGTTATGCCATTCGGACTGACAAACGCACCTGCGGTATTCATGGACCTCATGAACCGAGTGTGCAAACCTTACTTGGATAAGTTCGTAATTGTCTTCATCGATGACATACTTATTTATTCAAAGGACGAAAGGGAGCATGAAGAACACCTTAAAGCAATTTTGGAATTGCTTAAGAAGGAGAAGTTGTACGCAAAGTTTTCAAAATGTGAATTTTGGATTCCGAAGGTACAATTTCTCGGACATGTCATTGATAGTAGAGGCATACATGTGGACCCGGCCAAGATAGAGTCTATCAAGGATTGGGCATCTCCAAAGACACCAACGGAGATCCGCCAATTTCTAGGTCTTGCTGGTTACTATCGAAGGTTCATTGAAGGATTTTCGAAGATTGCTAAGTCAATGACGAAACTTACTCAGAAAGGAATCAAGTTCGATTGGGGAGAAAAGGAAGAGAACGCTTTCCAGTTGATAAAGCAGAAGCTGTGCAGTGCCCCAATTCTAGCTTTACCTGAAGGGAGCGAAGACTTTGTGGTATACTGTGATGCATCACACAAGGGCTTAGGCGCTGTGTTAATGCAGAGAGAGAAGGTGATTGCCTATGCTTCTCGACAGTTAAAAGTTCACGAGAAGAACTACACCACTCACGATTTAGAGCTTGGATCGGTAGTGTTTGCCCTAAAAATATGGAGGCACTATCTATACGGAACCAGATGCACCGTGTTCACCGACCATAAAAGTCTACAACACATTCTCGATCAGAAGGAGCTTAACATGAGGCAACGCCGTTGGCTAGAACTACTGAGTGACTACGACTGCGATATTCGTTATCATCCAGGGAAAGCAAACGTAGTGGCCGATGCGCTGAGCCGTAAAGAACGGATTGAGCCATTGCGGGTTCGAGCCTTGGTTATGACAATTGGTTTGGATCTTCCCAAACGGATATTAGAAGCTCAGATCGAAGCCCAGAAACCAGAGAATATCGTAAATGAAGACGTAGGAGGTATGATCCGAAGGGATATACCCAAGGAAAGATTGGAACCACGTGCCGATGGGACTCTATGCTTACACAGCAGGAGTTGGCAGGAGTTGATACCTTGCTATAGAGGACTAAGATCCGTGGATTATGCAACGAATCCCACAAGTCGAAAATATTCTATCCACCCCGGTTCGAAAAGATGTACCAAGATGTTAAGAATTTAAAAAACATATTTTGGGGCCAAACATGAAGGCTGACATCGCCACGTACGTTAGCAAATGCCTAGACATTGCAAGGAAAGCCCCGCAAAAACAATCAAAGGCCATCAGATATTGCTAGTACAACCAGAAATACCCGAGTGGAAGTGGATAATATAACAATGGATTTTATCACCAACTTTTCTAGGTCGTCACAAGGTTATCCTACACCATCTGGGTTGATTGTGGTATCGACTAGAATACAAAATCTGCTCATTTTTAACAATACGGGAAATGATCCGTTGGATAAATTGCAAGGTTGGTACTTGAATAGATAGTGGCAAGACACGGGATAACCTGCCCTCAATTATCTGTGATGTATGGAAGATTCACTTCAAATTTTCTGGAGATCATTTCAAAAGCTTTTGGGTACGGAATATTAGCATGATCGATCCAATTGACAAGTATTTGATCCAAAGAGAATTAAGTTATCTATGGAATTCTGATGTAGTCTTACAATTCCAATACTTATAGAATACCACGTTATTATGGTATGTCTAATAGGTTGAAACAAACTATATTCATATTGTTTAATTCATGATAGCTTTAATTGCTCTACCTCCAAAATCAATCAAGGTTAGAAAATTATGTGTCTCATTGATACACTCAATATAGTTCAAACCTAGAAGGTATTCAAGACAACCCACGACTAAAACCCCTAAACCCTTAAGGATTTTTGGTTTTCCACTCAAATCATTAGAATCCTAAAACCTTTTGGGTTTTCGATTTTTCTACACTTCCTAGCTTGAAGATTGTAGTTTTGGTGTTCCTCCTAGCTTGACGTAACACAAACCTTTGCTAATGTTTTCGGTTAAAGGGTGAAATAAAAATTAGGGTTTTGCTACAAATCCTAATTAGGGTCCTTGGAAGTAATCCCATTATGTATTGATTAAAGTTCTGAAATTTGTTAAAATCTTATGAAGCATATTATTAACAAACTAGATATGAGAACTTAATATGTGTTTTGTGTTTCCCAATTAAGAACAATTCATTGTTGCTTAAATACTAAGTATTTAGAGAATTTTCTCTACTTACAAAAGTAAGTGGGAGCATCTACAAATCTTGAAGTGATTCAAGAACAAAATACGTTACCTTATAAATCCACTTGTGAATGTCATACTAAGGTTAAACATGAAAATGTTGAACCAAAGTATAATGTAACTCTCATTTATAAATCTGCATGGATGCCTCATCACTTGATTGATATTTTAATATCAATGCTGAGGAATATTAGTTAGTGTAACATTTCTCATTTTTCATGTCATTGTACGACTATATTAATGATCACTATTTATTTTAGTCCGATACGCGTTTACTTTTAATGTTTACTTTTGAGCTAAACCGCGTAGACTAGAAATAATCAATGAATGTAAACGGTCACCAAATAAATTAAGGTTTACATCAACCAAGTAAGAAATAATTATCTTGAGAATAATTATGTACTTTGCGTATTTTATTTTTATTGGTCACGTAAAAGGGTTACGTTTCGCGATAAAATACATTTGGACGCACCCCGGAAATACCTAGAAATACCTAGACTCAACCCAATACCCACTTTAAAAGCCTAAACACAAAATTTAATCAAGTCTTGTGTTTATATCACTTTAGTGTCGAATATGGGCAAGTAAACCCACAACAAATCGTCCCATGTGGATTTAATTACTAGCAAAATCCCCTAATGATCTTTAAAGGTACATGTACTAATCCTAAGTCATTAAAACATGTCCTAATGGTCTCCTACTAGTTCCTTACCCAATGGTTAATACTCACTTGCTTCCCTTGCTCCTCCTAGTCACGGTTAACAATGGAACAACACACCAAGACATAAGATTTGCTAGCTAAGTGAATCTTGTACAACTTAGGGCTCATTAAAACTTGTACTTATGGTGGTTTAGCAAAAACCATGTGAGATTAACTAAATCCCCTCAAAACCGCCCCCTAGGGCACGATTCGGTTTGGGGTGTGGACTAGGAAAACTAACTAGACTTCTTGCCTATAAATATTCATGTACACTTACCCTTTGACACTCTTGTTAACCCACACACACTTCAAACTCTCCTCTCTCTTGTTCGGGATATATAAACCGCAACCAAGCACCCTCACACTTCCACTTCGAACCAACAAGTACCCACAAGGAATTATTCGAGCCAAGGGTTGGTTGTCTCGATCGTATATACGTTTGGATTAGCACTCTACACGTCTAAATACGCCACAAATACTCTAGGACCCTTGTAAGTCAAGTTTCGAACTCATACTTTT
>BQNB010018092.1:43139-68849 GCA_026074375.1 Tanacetum coccineum | reverse complement strand
CAATAATAACCGCATGTTTCGACAATATCTCCTTTGTTTTCTCTTTTGTCTCTGCTACTTTCTACATGAAAACAAAACAAAACACCAAACATTTATATAAAAATCCAATTTTTATAACTTATATTAAAAAAACCCACCAATAAAATCATATATATTTATATACCTTAGATCGATCCTTAAACCTCTGCTTAACTTTTTGAAACCTTTGACTCCCATTTGATTGGTACTCATCTGTATCTTCTTCATTGCTCGACATGACCCTTTCTTTTTAGTATGTGTTTGTGTGTTTTTTTTTGGGTTTTTGTAACTTATAAAAAAGTCTAGAGAGATCGAGTTGATTGATTTATTTTTATATTTTGAGGTGATAGTTGTTTGCTTCGTGTTAAAGGTTATGTCATGTTGTTTCTTGAGTCATTCATACAAGTTTATTACAGTATTTAATTAAATAAACAAGACTTTAGAGCTAATCGAACGTGGATCGGACCGAACCGAATCGATAGGATTGGGCCAAACATATTTTTGTCCGGTCTTTGGTTCGTCATTTTTCTTATATTTGGTCTTCGGTACAATTCGTTTTGAGCAAAACCGACCATTATGTTTTTTTGGACCGGATCGGACCGAAGACCTAACCAAACCAGACCGATCGGACATGGACTAAGCATTTTGGTCCGTTCCTCGATCTCGTTTTTTAGACTAAATCAGTTTTTAGTCCTATCTATTCTTAATCGGTCCGATCTGATTTTCGAACTGTGATCAACCCTAAAGCAAATTGTTAAGTTATCTGACTTCTAACCTTTTTCTTTTTATAAGCAACTAATTTTTAAGATTACTATTAAATGCAAACATATTTTTTATTTTTGTATTGGAGGCATCATTACATGAAATGTATGACATGACAAGAGTTAATTCCCTTTAATGAGGGTAATTTTGTAATTTTACCCTCTTTATCATTACAGGCTAGGTTCTAAAAGGTGCGTCATGGCGGTGCCAAGGCAGGCATGACCTCAAAGTTACGAAATACACCAAGGCGTCGGCTCTAGGTGGAGCGTGTGTTGAGGCGTGAAAATGCGCGCAAAGGGGAAAGTAGTGACGAGATTTTTTAAACGTTTAGGGATTTACTAATATTTGAGATTTGGTCTTCATTTACTAATATTTTGGATTTCGGCTTGCATTTACTAATGTTTACCACTCATATAATATAAAATATACGGAGTAATATAAATCTATAAATACTTTTTGCCGCCTCAAGATACGCCTTAAAAACGTCATGTCATCACGCCTCACACTAAAGCTTGAGGCCTTGATATGTCGTCACACCACGCCCCACGCTATTTATAACATTGATTACAAGAAATGTTGAAGATTTAGTGTGGCATGTGTAATGTGTTTTCGTGCTTAAATCAATCTGGACAAATGGTTAAGGAAGAAGTAGACAAGGGCATAATAGTCATTTTAGTCTTTTATTTACATCTGGACTTTTATAAAAGTTAAATGCCTACAAAAGAAAAAAGAAAAAAATAACAAGTTGAACGTGTTTTTTACCATTATCCTAAGATTCTAGTATCTTTACGTGCGAGTCACATGAGGAGCTTTAATGGTCAAAGTTAACGTTATTTTGGTCAACGAACAGTGAGTGTTAAGGGTTTATGAGTTGAAAACGATCTTAGTAAAAATGTCAAAAAAACCAAACATGCAAATTAACGTAAACCTATAAAACGATCCGTCTAATTTACTCTAAATGAAAAAATTTGCAATATTGTCTAGATGATCTTTTATGGCATTTTGAAATAAACTATTGATAGTTAGAGTTAGAGCACCTACTACAATTTTTGTTCTTGATCACCAGAGGGGTCTCGGATAGGTGTGTAACAGGTGCCGCCGCACAGGGCCTCCATTTAAAAGGGGCCACATTTGTATTAGTTTTGCGTATAATTACGTATAATATTAAACATATATGAACCATATAATTGAAGTTTATATTCAATTTCTTTTTAGTTTATATGTGTAATAAAGCTCTTTTGTTGTTATCGCCTAGGGCCACCAAAAACTACGAGACGGCCTTGTTGATCACAACCTGATCAATTTTGTCCCTTTTTTCCAAAAAGTATGTTAATACAATTATACAAACTAACATATAACACATTATTTTTATTTAACGATTTTTTTACGTTTTACTAATGACCAATATAAAAATGTATTAAGTCAAAGTTCAAGTTAACAAATTCTGAAGAGAGTTATCATTTGACAAAAATCATTTAAGATATGTATATGGATCACTAAAACTTGCATTAACCTTACATAATTTTATTTACTTTCATTTTAATAAAATGTTTTAGAAAATTCTTTTTCAAACTAGCAAAAAATTTCATTTTAGGTAAGTGATTCAAACTTAATTCTGCATGGAAATAAAGATTATTCATTCTTACAATAATAAATACCAAAGATGAAAATATCAAATGTGTTTATGCATAAAACCTATCATTAACCATTTTTAGGCTTGAAGTAATTAACTCTTAAGGCAAACATCAAACATGTTTGCCTTAGTTTTTCGTATTCATTTTAGATATGAAATATTTCAAACAAAAGTTGAATGACCATTCAAAACAGATAGAATTTGTAGTGTTCTAAGCCTCAAACCTCATAGAGGGAAATGTTACTTTTACCTCGATTAGAACTCGATATTTAGCTTTGTATCGGCAAAAATATAAGCGTTGTTGTATGGTTTTCTACGCCAAAAAGTGAGCTTGTTGATATAGTGAAGTAACTCTCGAGTCGAAAACTTGATGAATGTAGTAGGACGAGGAGGAGATTCATAACCAAACCAATATAAATCTTTATGTTTGATTTGATCTTTCTTTTACTTTGTTGTCTTGCATTTTATCATTCATATTATCATTGCTTGCACACAATTTCAAAACTAAACCTTTAAAAGGCCCAAACTATTTGACCCTTTCAACTTTTAAAAAAAAAAAAACCTTTTTATGTTTATGATTTTAATGATTTTGTTCTCAATTTTTCATACGAAGCTGATAATCAGTGTATAAGAGATTCTATTTTCTAAATGGCATCTCCAAAAACATTCCATATTGATTCTTTTGGCTCTGATTTACTGTATATTTTGTATAGAGTAAATTGCAAAATTGGTCTTTGTAGTTTGGTCAAAATGCAGTTTCAGTCCCTATTTTCAAAAGTGTACTCGTCATTCTTATGACAAAACAAACAAGTGCACACCTGGTCCTTGGCTAAAGTTAAATTACTAAGCTACCTTTTTCGTTTGTCCTTTCACTTTGGTCACTGTAAGGGTAACTTTCATCAGGAACTAAGAGTGCACTTGTAAGTTTTTCACAAAGACGACGAATGCACTTTCGAAAGGATAGATATTGAACATGTAATTTGGTCAAACAATAAGGACTAATTTTGCAATTCACTATTTTGTATAAAACCGATAACATAGCTTTCTTTTACGATAAAAGTATGAAGGTGTTTGATATGAGGGTATGGAATAGAAGAAATGACTTTCATTATAAATAAAATTGTTTGGTTGGGTTGTTAATTTTCAAATTTGGGAATGAAACCTAAGAATCGGGCATATCTTCATACCCATCAATGATGATGAGTTTGTAAACCCGTAACCACTCTTACTCATAATGATTCCCCTTTACAAACCAAACACCCCATAAAGTTTGGTACAAATTTCAGCCTTGTAAGATATGTACGGGTGAGCAAAACGGACCCCGGACCGGACCGGACGTATTTCGGTCCGATACGTTCGGTCCGGTCCTCGGTTAATGCTTTTTCTTACATTCGATCATCGGTCTGGTCCGGTCTTATTAAAAACCCAACGATTATGCCGTGTAAGACCGGACCGAAGACCGAACCGGACCAGACCATTTCGGTCCAGTCCTCGGTTTGGCGTTTTAGACCAATTCGGTTTTGGTCCGGTCCGATCTTAGCCGGTCCGGTCCGGGACGCGGAGCGTGAGCACGCCTAGATATGTTATAGGACAACTTACGAACGTTAAATTGTCTTTATTTGTGTATGATATCTTGTAGAAATGATATTTTATTTGAGTCAAAATAACAAGATTTAGAATGTTTTATTGAAGAAGTTATGCTATTTCGTACACATAATAATAACTTATTGGAAAGCTAATACGACAATTCTATGGATAACTTATGAACATATGCAATAATGGTCATTGGACCGTCACCATTTTTTAACTTTTTGTCTTGATTTATAAGTCATGATGTCGACTGTGTTATTTAATTTTTATTTTTTTCTAATTACACGAACGAGGTTGGTAACTCGCGTGTAATCGCGGAACGCGCGGGATTAATTTTGTAACGGACCAATAACCCTAGGTACTGCTTATCAGTTGTTAGTTGTTGAACTAACATTGCAATGAACTGATAACCTTTAGAACTATTTCTGTAAATTAAAAATATATATTAGACTTCAACAATTTTTTTAAAAGTGTAGGTATATCAGAAGCATTGCAATATTTAGCTCGTTTTGTTCGCAATTCGACAATCTTTGCAATGACATATTTTTTTACGAATGAATCGATAGATATACGCTTCATATTTGATAAATAAATTTTGTATATATATAAAAGTCGTAAATAGGTAAAAGTTTAAGATCGTTTTAGAAACTTTTCGTAAAGTATGAGGGTGTGTTTTACAAGTTTATTTTTTTAATAACTTTTAATATTATATAACTTATATTATAATTCCCAGGAACAGTAAAATAATATTAAAAAAACAACACTTCACGACTCACGAAAAAATAAAATAAAAAAAATTCAAAACGCACCCTCAAGTTTATTAAAAGTTACAAAATTGACCTTTAACTTTTACCTAATTACGATTTTTTTATATAACAAATTTTGTTTATTAAATATGAATCGAATATTTATCGATTCATTCAGAAAAAAATGTCACTGAAAAGATCGTCGAATTGATATGCGCACGATTTTATAAAAAATGTTGATGTTTAATATATATATTTAAAATATTTACAAAACGCACCCTCAAGTTTATGCACCCTCAAGTTTATGCACCCTCAAGTTGGCTAAAGTTTAAAACGACCTTTTTCCCAAAAAAAATTTTTTTTTAATACCTGATTTACGACTTTTTATATAACAAACCTTTTTTTTATCACATTTTACTTATTTACGACTTTTTTATATAACAAACTTTATTTATCAAAAATATGGAACGCGTATCTATCGATTCATTCAGAAAAAATGTCACTCAAAAGATCGTCGAATTGCGAATAAAACGAGCTTAATATTGCAACGCTTCTGACAGGCGGACGATTTTATTAAAAATATTGAAGTTTAATATATATTTTTAAAATATTCACAGAACGCACCCTCAAGCTTGCGCGCCCTCAAGTTTGCTAAAAGTTATAAAACTGACCTTCAACTTTTACCTATTTACGACTTTTATATATAACAAATTTTATATCAAATATGTAACGCATATCTATCGATCCATTAGGAAAAAAAATGTCACTGAAAAGATCGTCGAATTGCGAACAAAACGAGCTCAATATTGCAATGTTTCTGACATGTGTACGATTTATTAAAAAATGTTGAAGTTTAATATATATTTTAAAAATATTTATGAAAATAGTCTTTTAAGTTATTGGTTCATTACAACGTGAGTCTCGACGATCGAGTATCGACAAATAGTAACTGGCGTTATCGATCCGTTGCGAAAATAGTCTCGCGCGCTCCGCAGCAACGCGCGAGTTACGAACCTCGTATATATTAATCACCAGAAATGTTAAATCCATATTAGTATTAAAAAGTTCTAACATTCACGATTTCCGATTATGTTTTTTAATATTAAAAAAAATTAAGAATAAATTTATAAAACACACCCTCATACTATGCGAAAAGTTACTAAAACAACCTTAAACTTTTATCTATTTACGACTTTTTTATCTAACAAACTTTATTTATCAAATATGGAATGTATATCTATCGATTTATTCGTCAAAAAATATACCATTGAAAAGATCGTCTAATTGCGAACAAAACGAGTCCAATATTGCAATGCTTCTGACATACTTACGCTTTTATAAAAAGTGTTAAAGTTTTAAATAAATTTTTAAGAAACCTACAGAAATAGTCCTTTGGGTTATCGGTTCATTGCAAGGTTAGTCCCAACGACTGACAAACAGTGCCTGAGGTTATCGGTCTGTTGCAAAATTATTCTCGCGCGCTCCGCGATGACGCGCGGGTTACGAACCTCATTAAAAAACCTAATTGAGAATTGTGAGATTTTGAATTTTTTAATACTACATTATGTTAAGCATTTCTAGTGTTTAATATATATTTATTATTTGAGAGATTGTTACTAGAATAATACGATGTTATGGTTCGGCTATTGCTGAAATGCCTTCTGGTGGTGAGGAGTCTCCTTCGTCTTCGAGTCGAGGAATGAGGTCGTTTTCGACGTCTGAGGAGGAGTCGTTTAGATTTGATTAGTGTTTTTTTGGGTTATGTTGGATTTTTTTAGATTGATTCTTTGATTGCTTTATTTGTTGAAAGTGTGCCATGTTTGTATAACAGTATTGTTTTACTTAATAAAGCAAGGTTTAGTACTAGCTGTTAGTCAATATTGGCTCAGCCGAGTTTTAGGATTTTATGGTGTATAACTCATTATTATATATGTACGAATCTTATGAATTTAATGACATACACAATAATCACTCTTATGAGATGTAGAGATGAATTCTGTTGAACATTCTTTCTATAGAACAACAAGAGGGGTGGTTATATAAGAATAATGAACGATGGCTTGTTGTCAATGCTGAGCCTTTCCATATGATGTGTTTTCATGATTTTAGGAAGAATATGGAAGCACAAGAATTAATATTGGTTAAAGGAAATGTAGCCATGTAGGCATTGATACTAAAAGTTTCCTGTCATGCATGGATATTTTTGCTGGAATCTAATGGAAGATGAATTCCGTTTTTTATATGGAATTGCCGGATAAAATCTTTACTAAAAGTGCAAGAGGTTGAAATTATTAAATAATGTTTTTAGGACATTATTTGTTTATTAACAATCTTCTCTTTTTGATGATGACAAATATAAACTGTTTATTAATGAGGTTTTGTTCATTTTCCCCCCTTTGGTCGAATTCAAAAAGGGTATGATCAGTTCCGATGTAGTTGTAAGAAGAGAGAAATCAACGAATATCAAGGACTTCCCCCCTTGATTTTATGCTCCCCTTGTTTCCCCCCCCCCCCCCCTTTTTCTTCATCGGGCACCCAAGGGATCGATCTTAGGAAAATTGTTTGCTAAAAATAAAGTTATAAATACAAGTGAAGACAAATATTGTCTTTTTAAGCAAACAGTATATTTAAGTCACCCAAAAGAGAGTTTCATTCAACAATCAAGAAACTCTACAATAGCAAATGTAACTAATACATTCATACAAAATAAAATAAAACTAGATCTAATACGAGCTAAGACATAATTCATACAATATTTGTTATGAAATCATTACTATGGAATGTAGATATATAAAGACATAATAGACATAGCTTACACTAGTGATTCTTAAAGACTAAAGATGCCATATCTAAAGATGGACAAAGGTCGATTATTTTGGTTAGATGATCATATGGAGAATGATTAATTAAAGAGGGAAAAAGAAAGGGTTGGTGACACATGATTTGGAGGGGCACGAGTTTGAGGTATGAGATGAGTAAGAAGAAAGTGAATGAAGTCGATTTCATTTCTTAGGAGTGGAATTGGTGTCTAGGAAAAAAAATAACCCCCCCTGCAACAATGAACATAAGCATGAGTGAAATTCACCTGGAGCATGAGATGGAGGGATGAATTTTTGTTGTGGTGGTGGTAAGGTGCGTGCTCTTGAATGTAGGAGGACATTGGTATGGATTAGTGTGTGAAAAAGGATGGTGGATGATGATGTGGAGGTTGGGTGGATCATTTGATCTCTTAGGGCTTGTATCGATGGTGGTGAAGGAGATTGTAAGTAGACTCTGGAGGAGTGGTGGTGAGTCATTCTTGGGAAGAGGTGTGTGATTTTGGTGTGGATGTTTTGCGTTTCCATACTTGTCTTATTGACATTCTTGGTTTTTTAGAGAAGTTGGAATGGTGGTTTGAGCAAGACATTGCTGATGAAGAAGAAGAGGATGAAGAAGGTGAGGGTGGTAGTGAAGTATGAGAATTTGATAATCTAAATAATGGAAAGGATAGTATAACATAGCAAAGTATGGTTTGGATGGAAGAGGATGCCAAAAATGGTTTAGATAAACAGGGAAATGACAGCTTGAGAATGTAGGTAGGAGGTCAAAGATATAGAAAAAGAGGCAAACTCAAAATTTTCGCTCCCCCCTGGCGGCGGTCCCATATCACCATGCGGTCCCAAATATATTGGAGGGCCGCCAGGTAATTAAGGGGGCCGTTTTCTGGAAGAAAGAAAATTTCCAGTTTTCCCTTTTTCTTAAATCTAGTGATTTCAGCATATACCAAATTCAAGAATCAACTAGTTCAAGCAATAATATGTAGTCCTATTCTAGCATACAAATCATTTAGCAAGTAGTGGCATTGTTCACATGTCATATTCATAAAATTTGCTAATCATAAAACGTTGATACGATTGTCAAAAACATTCAAGTCAAATGTAATTTGTCATTTGCCATTCCTAGTCCGAATAACATATTAAAAGACATGATGTATAAAACACGAAAGATAATAATAATAATAATATTCTCTTAGTAGTTATGCCAACATTAACATTTGATATGAGTGGAATGTAGTTTCGGGTCTTTTGATGATATAGTGAGGTAACTGGAGGCATTGTTACCTAAAATAAAACAATCAAATCACACTTTAATGTCTTACACATGTGTTGATATTTTGAGTTCGTTCCTAGTGTGTGCCTAGATGTAACAAATGTGGAGTAACGATTTACTCGACCTAGAGTAAAATCCTAAGAGTTAACCCAGATGCTCCTTAGTTTGATTTTGCTCATCCAAACATGTCAAAAAATACATATGAATTATGTATCTCGACCTTTGTTCATGAGATCATTATGCATGTGTTTGAAAACGTTTTTAAGTTGTATTAACAATGCATAACCACAAGTTCATTATGTTCCTAACGTGAGTAATTTGAAAATAAAATTGAGGTTTTGGTTCGAAATCTATTTTCAACAAATTCACTACTGTGTGTAAATTCTATGTCTACGAGAAGCATATTAGTTATACATTGTATCCTAGTAGTCTTAATTGTACAAAACTGAAAGAAAAATAAAAAATCCCCAATTTTAATTTTTGTGTTCATTATGAACCCTAGACTCAAATTGAAAGAAAATAAATAAAACAACTTACAATTGATGATCTTTAAGATGTTGTGAGTGATTATATGTGTTGATTTGATCTTCAATTATAGTTTTAATGATTGATTTTGAGTTTTCGGGGGTGTTGTGTTCGTGTTCGTCGCTTGCAGAGAAGAAGGGGTATGTTTGGTTTTGTGTTTTGAAATTTTTTAAGTTAAGTGTTCAATTTTAGTATCTGCTGATGGCGGTCCCATATCTCCTGGCGGTCCCAGATATATTGGGGGCCGCCTAGGGTATGGGGGCCGCCCTTAGTGAGGGTTTGGACTCACTTTTTGATTAAAATTTTACAAATAGGAGTGACATTTTAATTTGCATTTCGCGAATTAAAAATGCTTAGGTACTCGGATGAAGTATTTTAAGTGTAATGACACGGAATGGAACACGCACTAGAATTGAAGACAGAAGATAAGAGAAGCGGGATAGTATGATTTATGGATTGTGTTCCTTCATTCTAAAACCAAGACGTAGATAGTTAACGATTCACGTTTAAGGGGGTTTCGTAAGATGTCAGAGAATTTTGTCTTACGGACGACACTTTTTCGATTGAGTTATGTCTTTCTGGACATTATCAACGAGACTGTTGGTGTGAATTTCGAAGATTGTGTTTGGTCGAAGATGTTCGATGTTTGTACGGGTTTTTTGCTAAGGGTTTAATCGCCGCCTTTATTGTCCACATCATGATCGGACGTCGACGAGTTCCGGGGGGGAACGTTGTAGTCGATAGATCTTGATTTCATCCACAGTGCTTGTTGACATTGTCTTTCTGGCACTTAGTTTTCTGGCTTCGGTAGTGGATTTATAGCGAAGAAGCAGTTTGATTTCTTCGAGAACCAAGATGTCAATACAAACATCCCAACGAACATACAATACGCCTAATGTCTATTTGACATTAAATCCCCACATATCAGGAGTCGACAGTATACTACTGTTTCTCTGCCGGTCCTCTTAGGTACATAATCCATAAGTCGCGTAGTTAGCCTTTAATGTCTCAGTGATACGTTTAACCGCTTCAAGGTGAGGGTTTTGAGGCCTCTTGAACGCGGGCACAAAGTCAGACACTAACAGATATCGGGCCTATTGCGTGAGGTATAATAAACCTAACGATTCAGGCCTCGATAGTTGGTACTATCTACCGATCACACTCTTCATTTTCGTGAGTTTGGTTTCGGAGGACATGGGGGTTTTCATTGGTTTAGATTTTCTAAGCCAAATTTCTTAAGCAATTTCTTTACTATATTTAGATTGATAAAGAAAATGCATCTTCATTTGTTTTTATTAGCAGTCCAAGGGGAAGAAGTTAAGTTCACCCGTTTCATGCCTCATCTAGAACTCATCCTGCATGATTTTGGCCAAAATTCATCACACATGTCTTGACAAGTCGTAACCGAATATAGATGTATCGACATATTTTTGAACTGATGATGAGGTTTGACTTCTCTTCTTAGTAAAAAGGGTTGTTATCTACCCTCCTTATTTTATATTCATGTTTAATAGGAAAGGATTTTAATCTATCATACCTGAGCTTTGGGTGCTTGTTTAAGACCATATAAAGCTTTCTTTAGTTTATAAACATGATCGGTTTTTCAAAGTCAATGAATCATAGAGGTAGTAGTGGGCCACGTATACCTTCTCCTCAGTGTAAAACGTTCAGGGAATGACTTTTTACATCCATTTTGGAATAGTTTAAAGTCTTAAAGCACAAGCATAAAGCTAATAGTATTCCTAATTGACTATGTCTAGTACTGGGGTATAAGTGTCGATCATAATCGATGCCCTTTGTTTTGATTATAGCCTTGAGCAAACTAACTAGGCCTTATTTCGAGAAAACAATACCGTTCTCGTCTAAACTTATTTCTAAAACACCATAGTTCTATATTGTCATATTCCTAGGTTATGAACTAATTCCAACGTCTTTAGAAATGAAATTGATTTAATTCTTCTTGCATAGCGACTATCCAACTATCATCCGTTAAGGCTTCATTCACATTCTTAGGTTCTATAGTTTATATAAAACAAAAGAAGTTACTTTGGTTTTGGGCTTGTGATCTAAGGGTTCTTTGGTTAAGGTTTCCTATGACATTTTCTAATGGATGGTTCCTAGATTCCTTAATATTGACTATTTTGTTCATTCTTTATGGGATCATCACAATTCGTTTCTAGGATTTTTTTTCGGTATACTTAATTGTTTTCTTTAATCATAAGCCATCATCCACCAAGGGTGATGTCTTAGAGGGTGGAGGAGTTTCATCGAATGTCACGTTAAGTGATTCTTTGAATTTTCTAGTGTGTTTGTTTAGGATGATGTAGGCTTTACTATTTTGAGAATAACCTAAAAAGATACCTTCGTATGACTTTGGGTCAAACTTTGTAAGGTAGTCTTTAGTGTTTAGAATGAATCACTTGCTTCCAAACACTCTAAAGTAATCTAACGTAGGTTTCCTACCTCTTAAGAGTTCGTAGTAGGGTTGGTTATCCTAAGATGGCTTTAATTAAGATTTGGTTGAGAATGTATGTTGAAGTGTCTACTGCGTTACACCACTACTACAAAAAAAAGCCATAGAAACTGGTCAAAATAGCCCATAAAGAGTGGTTTTGGAACCACTCTCCGAGGGGGGGGGGGTGGGTATCTCCATGATTGAAACATATGAAAACCGGTTATGCAACCAGTCTCTATATTAAGAATCGACACAGGTTCTCTCTTTAAGAAATGGTCTCCTTAACAATTGGTCTCCATACTGGTTCTCCTGAAACATGTCTTTATAACAACATCCAACCAGTCTTTATATAGATTAAATTAGATTGTTTTTATCTCAAAACCTGTCTTTTTTAATCATTTAAAAAAAATTAGAATTCTCTTTATAAATTCCACAAAATTTACAAATTTAAGCACACAAATAAAAAAAATATAAATACAACAAATATATATAAACTGAGTTAGATGGACCAAAAATGTCAAAATCAACAATTAAGTAAATAAAGACAACTTTCATTTCAGCTTAACATAAAGCAAATACAAAATTCAAATCAAATTAAATCACTAAAATTCAAGAAATAACTATAAAGAAAAACACTAGAATTCAACTTAATTATCTAGGTCTAATCTTGCCACAATGTAAACCATGCGCCAATGACCGCGTTCAACTCTTTGTTTTCCAACGGATGCTCATTACTCCACGGTACCTACAAGTAATTTAATAAAATGAAAACATCAGTGATGCATATGCAGTTTTATCGTTGTTGACATTGGGTTAGCACTATTTGCTATTCTAAAGCTTAGAGAACAACCTAGAACAACCTGATAATGCATACTAAAGCGAATTTTGGAAGAATTGGATTCCGCTTTGTAATATTACTTTGTAACTAGCCTTATAAATCAGGGATAAAATATGTAAATTGGCATTTCAAAAAGAAAACCCATGAAGCCATGAGATGACGTGAGGTCATCTTCTTTATTTCCAATTTTCATTCGAATACTAATCGCAAGTTCCATGATTTTTCTGCTCGTAAGAAATGTTTCTTTATTCGTGGTTTATATTTTATATGGGTGTTCCTTTTGGTCTAACGTTACATATTAGTACAGAAGGCGAAACGTGCATAGATACACCCTATACATATACAAATTCCCTAATAGCACGTTACAAAGAATGTTTTGACATGGATGAGAGGGCTTTACAACGTTATGCAATTAAGATAAGTTGCAATAAATACTAAGGATGAAAGCATAGTACCTTGCGCTTTTGAGCATGAGATTCATTAATTGCTCGGTGATATTTTCTTATTGCCTGCAGAGATACATCAAGTCGAAGCTTAGAATTATGTGAAGAAAGCTCCAACTTAATGGCATCACAATTATAATAGATTTTCCTCCTTGCAAAATTAGCATACTTTAACATGTTCAGAGTTTCCTCGGCGTTTACATCAGCAGGACTAATACAAGCTGGAAAAGAAAATAATTACAAATTTGTGTAAAATTCAATACTTTATTGTTAATCACAAACAAAGTTATAACTATAAGTAAATAGTGAATTTATTTATTGTTTCAAACCTGTAGGAGGCGAGTAAATTTGCTATCTCGACATGGTACATGAGCACCTTCTTTCCTTTTCTTCTCATCGCCTGTGGATTTATTTATTGTCAAACCTGTGGATTTTCCAATTAGAAATCAAGGGACCAAAAACAGTTTAAGCCATTAGGTCCAAACCCAAAGTTTTTGACTTTTAGAGATACCATACAAATGAACAATTCTTGCCCATAATCACAATAGCGGTCTGATTTGACCCATTTTCTATGCTGTTATTTAAAGAAGTTTTCATACTTTTGGGTGTTCTGACATCATACAAGTTTCAGAAATATATATCAAGGAGAAATAATGCTAATGTGAGTACGCTACAAAGCTTTCTTAGACTATAGAGCACTTGAAAACTAGCTAAAAGATCTTGCAGACATACTGAGATTCAATCAGTTCGCATCACCTAGAATATTCTCAAGCAAATGCACCTAAGATCATGTTTAGAAAACATATCATTTACTAGAAGAAATGAAAGAGATCAATCTTATAAAACGATTAGTGTTTGGTGATAAAGTAGGTACATTCTTTGATAAATTTTATTTAGAGTGTTAGCTAATTATTTTTTAACATTTTAAACAAAACAAGTAGCTTGTTTTTTAAAAAATATCTGAAAAACTCAGAGGTAATATTACTCCTTAATTGGTGCAATTTCTAAAAGAACAGGAATAGCGAGCCTAACCGTAAATGGAACGGTGGTACTTATTGACATAAAGCACACGGTTTATAATCATATAATCAGCGTTCAAACAATCCAGCACTAAGCAATGACCATGCAGGCAGGACTTATGGGATCCAGTTTTCTACAAAACTTTTTAGGTTGGAAAAAGTTTATCGGCTACAAAACCTATTGTTGAACCTATTTACACATCTACGCGATTACCTCTGGCAAGTATCCGCCAAGTATCAACTTATAAGCAATGACTTAAGGATGAATAAGTAATCACCAAGAGATGCAATAATCAGGGGACTAAAGTAGATATAGAGACCGCAGACACGAGGGTCGAGTGGTAACCTAAGCTTCACATTCAGCTCATAAGTCTCAGATTTGACTCCAGCCAATGCCCTTATAGATAACAAACACAATAATATAAAAGTTGAAACCTGATTAGAAGAAACTCTTGTTGGAAAACGTTGACTCTGAATACTATGCAGGGATGGCTCCCTTCGGTCTCTGCAATATGGCACGTTACAATTCGATTGGCAATCAATCTAAGTCATGAAATTCCAATACTCAGAATAAAACTATATGTAAACCTCTGTTAAATATTTGACGACTGAGATCTGACATTCATCTGAAATAGAGTTGCAAGCAACGTTGAGTTGCTAGAAGGAACTGCACTGAATTTCCTGATAACACACTAATGCATACGAATATTAACATACATATTTTGTTCAAAATCTACCCTCAATCAGAGAGCAACATGAGTGTATACCTTCAGTGGATACGGCATATTGGTGTGATCCAATACGGCGTATCGAGCTTGTATCAGCTTCAACAATAGTCGAGATCGACTTGACATGGTCTCTCGGGTTAGTTTCAGTGGAGCTTGGTAAACTTCCAAATCCTCTTTCCTGTAGTACCTTGCTTATTTGCTCGATTTGGATCTCTAAATTTTTAATTTATGCTCATTGGTTCCTAATGGCATCGTTCGTTAAAGCTCAGATCTCTTTGATCAAATTGGAGTTCTCCTCATGTCTTTTTGCCGATTCCCCCATAAATTTTCTTAGGGTTTCTTCCATAGATAGCCTTCGTTCTTGGTACGAAGGGTTTGCATTGTTCCATTGGTAGAATCCCGAAGCAGTTGCTCTATATCCCCCTCTTTGAAAAGGTGCACCAAATTGAGTGTAGTAAGATTCTTTGAGGGTTTTCCCTTCTTCCTTGAGTGGGCAATCTATGGTGTAGTGGGGACCTTTACATTGGTCACATCCTACTTGAGCAGCATGAACTTTTTCATTTACTTTCTTGATTTCTCTTCCAAGATTGTTGAGTTGTACTTGTATGGCTGCTAATTCGTTAGAAGTTTCAGTACTTCTGGCCCTAGATGTTCCATTGTGCCATTTTTGAGAGTATTCAGTCATTTCTTGGATGGCTACTTTCGCATCAGCAGCAGTCTTTGATGGTATGGCTCCTCTTGAATCAAGAATTTATCTAGTTGGAACATCCAATCTATTATATAACAAGACTACATCTTGCATCTCTTTTAAATAGTGTTGAGGACACTTCATCAAGAGTTCTTTAAATCGGTCCCAAGCTTGATAGAGGTTTTTATTCGGTTCTTGCTGAAAGTTTTTTATTTCCTCCATTTTCTTTGTAGTACGAGCAGGTGGGCAATATTTGCTTAGAAACTTTATCTTTAGATCTTCCCAAGTTGTAATCAAACCAGATGGTTTTTTTCTTAGCCAATGACTTGCTGCTCCAGTTAAGGACATAGGGAAGGCTCTAAGTATCACTTAGTCTATAGTTATATTAAGGATGTGGAATAAATCCACGATCTTAAGAACTTTATCAATGTGTTCGTTCGTATCTTTATGATCCGTACCGCTGAAAGTGTTGGTACGTAGTTCCTTAAGAAATTGGCCTTTCAGTTCAAAATTATCCTTGTCCTCGATCTTAGGCCTAGCAACTCCCGATCCATAGTCGGCCCGAGTTTTGCTCATGTATTGTTCTCTAAAAAAATATAAATACAAAACCTTGCTAGTGACTTGCACATTAATGCGGCTAAAGTTTAACGAATTAAAATGACAAGTAAAATGAAATGCTTAAAAATAAATGACAAAAAATTAAATTGCATTAAAAAAAATAATTGACGGAATGTAAATCGAAAAGACAATACTTATGACTAAATATTTTTTAAATCTTTTTAAACCCGCACCTAAATTCCAAATCACTATTCACCTAACAAGCACTAATAAATCTACTCACTACTCATAATGAATTTAAACATAGCATTTAAAAAATAAATCTACACTAAGCATGGCAAAAATCAAAACAATATTATAAAATGATAAAATAAAAACTACACTATTTAATTGAAAGAGGAAAGAAAATGGAACCGAATTTTAGAGACGCCAACAATGAAACGAAACACCCATTTATTTAACTAAAAACAACTAAATAAAGTCGTCTAGCGAAATAAACGCCTAAGCTCCACGCCTCATGAGTAGACCGGTACCAAAATACAATACACAAAACTGTTATTATAAAACAATCATAATAAAAACTCACTTGAATTTTAAAAAAAAAAATTTTTTTTTCTTTCCTCTTTTCAGTTTACTATTTCAAACACAAAGTTTCAAAAACTAACAAACAAAATCCAAAATCCCTAATTAACCTACGCATGCCCAAATTTTTACTTTTGCAAGCTTAAATCCAACTTAGAACACATAACTCATTCTAACACAATTGAAGGCCATTTCTAACTTAATCATCTTGTGGCTCCAATAGCAGTTTTGATTAAATCCATCATGAAAACTAAACGTGGCCTAAATAATAAAACAACTCTAAAGCTGCAGCCACATGATATTGTCCACATCAAGTAAGCAGTGTTCAATTAAAAATTAAATAAAAATCAAGCGCTAGTCCTAAAATAGAATTTTCAAAACAATGATAACAAGAACGTGCTAAAAACTATTAGAACTTAACTATTTAACTAAGCCAATGAAACGTGACCACGAACCACACGAGATTTAAATCTATACATTTAATATGCTAAAATCTAAAGAAAAAAAAAACAAATAAAAGCACTAGGCATATCGAATAAGCAAACGAAATCAAAAAGTAGAAATCTAAAAGCACTTATAGCATATTAACTACTTATCTCATCTAAAAGCACTTATAGCATACTAACAACTTATCTCATGTAACACCCCCATTTTTACAATATAGCAGCGAAAGATAATCTGGGTATTACATCATGGATACAACAATCATAATCATAGAAAACAATTTTAAAAGAGACGTTGATGGAAAAATTTAGTTATCATTCATTATATTCAGAGTTTTTACAAAATGGCAGTTCCCCAAAATCTAAAACTTTTATTTTTGAATGATAACATTCAACAACCTTCGATGTCCATGCCACCCGTTACCCGCAACTTGTCAATTTACTGAGTAAACCTGCCTAAATAGGGTCAACACAAAGGTTGAGTGAAATTATAAGGTTGAAATGTAATAGTTAAATACAAGTTATCATAATTGGAAATGTTGGTATTACAGGAATAATTGTTATGAAGAACATTATTGTCATAGTGAATAGTATTATCACCCTAAACTCATGAATCACATAAAGAGATAAAGAGATATTAAAGAGATATTGGGAGATACTACCCAAAAAGATATTGAGAGATACTACCCAAAGAGATATATAAGAGATATTAAAGAGATATTGGGAGATATTATCTAAAGAGATATTAAAGAGATATAGGGACCTATTACCACAAAGAAGACATTAAAGAAATATTGGAATATTACCCCAAAGATACATTAAAGAAATTATTGGGGAGATACTACCCAAATAGATATTTCCATGTACCTAGGCAACAATATATCAGGATAGCATATAGTTTAGCATAACACTTGCATTCATGATTTTATAGTAGGTGTCACGGGTTTATAAGATATGTGAGATTATGAATTCATTAAGTCTTTGAAAAGTAATCACATTGTTATGAGTATATAAAAGAGTTTGTAATAAGCATGTACCCCCCTCGCGGGTTTTTGAAAACATTAAAGAGATTGAAAAGCGAGGCTATGAACTCACCTGATATGTAGATGTAATAAATATGCCAAAATGAAAGCTGACGACCTTATCACAATCTTAACCGGGGAATGTTGATATAGCAAAATGATAATAGACAGCCACGTCACACAACCTGAGTAGAATATGTCAAGTCTTAGGAAGATTGTACTTTAGAACTTTGGTTTTAAGAGTTATGAGTTTGATTGAAGAGTTTAGAATTATTGTATCACCGTTCGGGCCATCATATGTTAGAAGCCATTCTATAAACGTTTGAGGAGCGAGGGCACTTTAAATCGTAAACCCAACCACTCAGTCAGAACGTAATATCGAGATGGAACATCTTAATATAAAGCTCCCTTGTATTGTGATACGATATCATCTGTTTTTAAGCATATTTTAATCATATCTGGAAACGTTAAGCACGATGAGACGTTAATTAAAGTTATGTTTTAGAGACGTTTTGGAAACCTTTTTTACTTTTTTCAAAATGTTACTTTAGACATTGGGGTTTGAAAAACTACAATAGTGATCCTATGAGTTTGCATTTTTACGACTTTGGTCCTTCCAACTTTTTTGATATACAAAATAAACCTTGGGACTATGAAAAGTGATAATAATATTAACCCTGGAGCGTTCATCACATACACCTCTGACAAAAAATGACTCATCTTTCAGCCCCTTCAGCTCTACTACAGCGTCCTTCTGTAACAAGTCTCACGAAACAACCCCTGCCGGATTCTAATCTACACAAAATATGTCCAATCTAGCCATGCCTAACCGTAATCTGATCATTTCATTAAGACATTTTATATAGCTACTCATCACCTAAAATCTAATGCACATTTAATGCTACAATGCTCATAACGATTCTTCTCTCGTCTAGTAGTAACAACCAAAGCGGGTCATTATTCTGGCGTTTCACAATACGTTAAACAAACGGACTTTGTTAACAGTTCTCTAATTGAATCTCTTTCAACACATCAGTTTTGTATGTATTTAATCATCATTTCACTATAGAGCGGATTAGATAAACGATGTGATTACATGATCTTAGTATTGACAACTGTCAAAATGGGCATTTTAAGTAAAAGTAGTATTTAAGGGGGTAGGGGGGTAGGTGCTGGTTATAAACATTGGCGTCTTTCTTGAGCTGGATGGGGGTATTTGTATTATTCTTACACACGATTAAGTGTTGTACTAGGGTGATGTGGTGGAACTTTTTTTAATTGATTGGTGAAGTTGGATAATAGTTTCAAGGGGGTTGTGCACTGATTACATATGGTGCAACAGACTACATGTGTACAAATAGCATTGGTAGGACAAGATTGTGGGAAACAGACAGTACAAACAGGACGATTGTATTTTGGAGAGGATAGGTGAGTTATCACACAGCAGGCGGTGAGCACACACTAGGGCACTGAAATTACATTCTTACACAGTATTGTTCTATTTGGGTAGATTTGCGTGTGGATCTGACTTGGCGGGGGGACTGTGTTGTGGGTATACGGGACGGGAGTGAGTCAGGGCTTTCGTAGAGTAATTAGGAGCGAGTGTGGTATCGTACTGTACCACAGTATATGATCAGTGTGGGTCACGTGTAACTTGGTTACGAGAGTTGTGTGAGGTTGAGAGGATGTTGGTTGAAGGTCTTTGAGAAATGGCACACGCTTCAGTGGGGTGTTGGACTTATTTCACATGATGTGAGAACAGGGTATTTCATAGTGTATCTGGGCGGGGGCTGGAGTACAGTAAGGATTTCGGTGGAATGTTGATTGGTGGAGTTAGTTTCATTGTCATGTAAGTATTACATGTAATGACGGTATAGATTGGGCTAGTAATTGGTGATTGGAGCGGACAGACTGAACACGAGTGGGGTGACAAGAGCGGTGGGCACATACTTGTTGGTGGGGTATAATGAGGTGTGGGGATAGGGGTTGGTGGGGTTATGTGGACTTATTTACACGCACTGGTGGCATTATGGAGTGGATGAGGGTGTGGTGGGTGAGGAAGGACGGGGGACACAGGCACACGAACAGACGGTTCATGGGTGTTTGGTAGGTGTGTTGTTGCGACAGTCTTTGTGGCGGTGGTACAGGTCATGGGTGTGATGGACACTGACTGATTCACTGGACTAATACGGGGGCAGGCACTCAGCGCGGGTTTTAAACGGATTTTGGCGTTTGTCTAGTGACACATAGACAAGTAATTTTGGCGGTACAGGCGGGTCATGTTGTGGGGTGGGGAAACGGTAGTGACATCATGCATTTGCACAGTGGACACGACACGTAGTGGAGTTTTGAGTTTGTGGCAATTACAAAATTTCATCAAGGAGTACCTGTTTGTAGGCACACGCTTTGCACACACAGTGGGACTATACAGGGGCTGTGGGGCACTTCATCTGCGGAGATTTAACACGGGCGTTATGTTGTTGAGGGGGGGACTAGTGGCACTACGGGACATTTCATATGGAACCACGCACGGGCACTCACAGTGATAAATGGGTTGTATAGGTATTGTGGTTGCGATTGGTGGTGTAGATCGGTGGATGTTACTGGGGTTGATTAACATGGTTTCAGGGCTTTATTCTGAATACGGGTGGGTGGATTGTGCGATTGTGTTGGGGGTTTAGAGGGGTGTTTTAGGGAAGGTCAATTGGTATGCAGTAGGTCTGGGGACATTGGCTGACTGGACACATGCACTCAGATGGGTGTAGGTAATTCAGGTACAGTTTTGGAATTAGTTAAGTACACGGTTACACTTTAGCACAGTGTTTTGGTGAGGGGGACACAACGGTGGGGATGATTGTTGAATACGATGTAGAGAGGGCATGACTGGCGGTTTTGACGGGGCTCATTTTCGGCACAGCTACTTGTTTAGTTTATAGGGTGATTGGTGGTTGGAAAAGACTGGTTCACGACTGGGGAGAGTGAGGGGATAGCGTCACTCGTTGACAGCTGGGCGGTGGGTATAGACATGGGTCACATCATAGAGGGGGTATGGATTGATCACGGTACACTTTTGTTTATGTGGTGGCAGGGTATAAGGTGTGTTGGTAGGTGTGTGAGTGGATATATTTAAGTTGGGGCGTTGTACTGGGTTGGTTTTCGGGTAAGTTTTCAGGATATGGGCTGTCTACAAACGGATGTGGTAGGGGTGGGGTATAGATGGGGGTTGGTATGATATTAATACAAGAGGGATGCACACGTGATGGTTGTGGACACGATGGTATATTGACAGGTCACGTAGTCAGAGGGTATTTGATTTTGGTACACACGCTGAGTCACAGTTAAACGGTGTGCACTGTTGAAGGATGATGTTGTGGGGTGTGTGGGTTTGGCACTGCTAGGGGGGTCTCACAGTTGAAGGGGGTATAGTGCTCACTTAAAAGGGAGTTGCAGTCAAGGTTTGGTTTTATTTGGGTTAAGGGTAGAGAGTTGGCAGTGTGGACTGGTCGGTGGGCACGACACAGGTATGGGGGTTACACACAGGCAGGGCAATGTTTTTCATGGACTTGAGGACGTCAATTAATGTCTTCTGGGGAAGACACGTGAGAGTAGACGATGGTGCGGTTGATTGTGTACAGTACACACAGAATTTAGTTCAGTGGGCATTGATATCTTGGTTGGGTCATTTTTGATTTTTTAGAGCAGACATAGTGCACACAACAGAGATTGTGGTTGATTTGGTGGGTGTTTTGTAGAGAGCAACACGTGGGCATGTGCAAGGAAACTAAAGCACTCACAATTGTCTTCACACAGACAGCACACTGGCAGTTGGCGTTTGGGTTGGTTGGAGATCAGGGCTCTAGGCGAGTTGATTGGGGTATTGGCACTATATGGTGGGGTGGTGACATGTGCTTTCGAGACTTTAACTGGTACATGAATGCGTCTGTGACTATTTAAGTAAGGAAGGTAGTATAGGATTACACACAGGGCGACAATGTTAATAGATCAAGCTGGGGGGAATGAACATCACACTTTTGGGAGAGTGTGGAGGGGTTTTTGGGGATGGGCATGGGACTGATACAGGGACACACACACAGATGATGAGGTTGGTTGATACAGGGGTGGATTGTTCAAGGTTTGGGGACCAATAACAGGTATGTTGGAACACTCACGAATGGACTGGGGTATTTTGGTGACAACTGTAAGCAGTCACGACAATGTTACTGATTTCACGGTATGTGTTTACACAGGGATGGGCGTAGGACACGACAAGACGGGTTGTGGAGACACGGGGGGTGACATGTTGATGTTTCGTGCTTGTAGGACTGTGACTTGTGCTTGTGGTTGGGATTGGTCACATGGTTGGGTGGCTGACACAGTACAGACTGACACATTGAACGGGGGTGTGTACATGTGATGGCACGCGGTTATTATGTGTAGTGGATCAGTTGGGGTGGTGATAGTCATGCGTTGTTGGGATGGTTTGGTGTGTTGGTGGGTGAGGGTGTATTACCGTTTGCACATTTGCACAATAGGAGGGGACGTATGTGGGTTTGTAGGTTGAGTAAGATGGAGCATACTCACGTGGAAGGTTACACTTTCTGGTACGGAGGAGATCTAAAAATGGTATAGGTGTTGTGTTTTGAGTGGGATGGGAGTGGGTATATTGTACGCGGGTGGCTATCATTGGTTTGGGTACGTTGGCTAGGGGATTGTGTGTGGGACATGTCATTGGGAGACGTCACAAGGTTTCTGGATGTTACATTATATTGTACGGGGTGGGGGACATAGATTTCTTGGTTGGGTGTGTGTAGTGATTGGGGGTGAGGGTGGGACAACAAGAAATGTGTCATAGAGTCAGGTTTGAGGGTGGTAGAGTGCTTTAGGCGGTTGATGGCGTTCTGACTGCACTGGTTGTGGGTATTTTTGTTTTGGATGGGTGTTGTGATGTATTTAGGCGACTAGGTTGGGGGGAGGCACATGAAGTTTTATTGTGGTTAGTGTTCACATGATACGGTTGATTGGAATTGGCGTTATTACATGTCACAGTAATAGCACTATAGTAGTAATAACAGTTTACTGTGGATTTTATGTGGGGTGAAGGGTGGATCACAGTTTAAAAAGAAAGAAATATAAGGAATAAAAAGAGAAGGAATATAGTATGGTAATTAAATATATTTTATAAGCATACACATAGAAAGAAATAGGTATATTGAAATTAAAAATGATAAATAATAAAATAACGAGTAGTACAAATAAGGAAATAAATAACAAGCACGCGTAAATTAAATTCTACCATTTGTAAACACAGGGATATGTAATACCAGAAAGAACAAAGAATGAATAAACACTAGTATAAGGAGGAGGGGAGAGGAAAAAAGGAGGGTATGCCATAAAAAGGAGGAAAAGAGTAGAAGTAGGGAGGTAGGGGGTGTTAATTATTGGCTTTAATGGTACGGAAGAGCTGTAGGCCTATCCTGGTTTGAACGAACCAAAATTAGTATTCCGTCTCGAAGCAGATGTGTTGAGGAAAATAACAGTAAACATTTTTTTGCTACAGGAACTTTAACTGACGATGGCCGTTGTCTTTTGTGGAATGCAAATTGCCCCCAACCTAGGGATAGAGCAAGCTAAGTCGAACCATCCCTGGATTGAGTTAAAAAGGCGTCTGGGACGAATAAGTATTGTCCCCCGGACTGAGATCAGGGATAAAAATGGAAGAGGAACTTTACAATCAGAGTGAAATGGAACCTATCTTAAACCCTATGTTAGAAGATACCAAGAAATAACCACCTTGGTGTCCAGACAAGGTGGCCGAAAACCATGAAAACACTTGGAAGCTTTTAAATCGGAGGATCTACCACGAAGCATTGAAGGAAACGTTAATGCCTTCGAACCCCCTCAAACTTTGGATGAAGCCCATCAACCATATTCCCATAGGTGTAATGGATTAGATAATAAAATGACTATTCAGTGCAAGAAAACCGAATGAACATAAACGAAAATTAGAAGAACAGAAGAAACCCATCGACAGCAGCACAACAACTACCCCCAAAATACCAACAACAAAAATAACCACATTCAACAATCACAAAAATGACAACGACCAAAATAACCACAACAATCACAACCGGTGAATGATGATATAACCACCACCAAGCAGACTAGAAGTTAAGGCACGCTGTTAGGACTTATCCTCCCAAAAGATACCATGGAAACCTTCCTTTGTGTACAAGATGCACCCTGCATCACACAGGAGATTGCACTGTCAAGTGTCGGACTTGCAACAAAGTGGGTCATCTGACAGAAACTTTGCAGAACAAAAGATTCCAAAAACCGGCTGAAAACCAAACTTCTTGAGGATATTCAAGCTCTCCATCAGAATCATTCTTCAATCTAAAATAACCCCAATCATCAACTCCACGTCGTTCTGTACTACTTTATTCTACACAAGATACTAGCATAATATCAACTCTTTATCATATGTAAAGTTGTCTTATGTTAAGTTCATATGTAAAGTTTATCCATGAAATAATAAAGAGGATGCTTCCGTTACATATTTTATCTGATGATATCGAAAACTCGACATCGTTTTGGTCAAATTCTACTAATTCCTATTATGTTTGCAAAAGTCTAATACTCTCCTCAACCTTTGTCAACATAAAATTTTTTCATCCTCAGATTATATGGGCGACAATATCAAACAACATCTGTAATATTATCTAACAATTCATTTTCCTACACAATTACCATATTGTGTAATTTTAATGCTTGAGGTAAGACGCTTTATGATCCATCTTATTGAAAAGAATTAGGTCACTGCTTCAAATGAATAAGGAAATTATAATCCCTGAACTATGAAATTATAAACCTCAGTTACAAGGAGTTTGGACGCTTCTTTTTGTAAGTGACTAATTATAAATAAGTAGGCTTAAGTATATAACATATGTACAAACAAGTTTACTTTACATTTAATTTCGTTTGTACAAACAATCCCTAATCATTATCCTTAATTACCTTCAATTACTACCTACAATCCATCTATCATTTCAAAATCTGTATCTCAACATTGATATCAACTCTCTAACAAATTCAATAATCATTCCTTGACCATTACGACATTCCATAATCACCGTACTCTAAAGATTCTATTCAGCGACATAATACCAAGGAAAACACACAAGAATCTATACATTTCAAATGATTTACAATACCACTAGTAAGAAAAATTGACAACAACTTGTGATAGCAATCATTGAATCGATGTTGACCTTTAAAGGTTAATGAATAACGATACCATATACTATCTGAGTAGTGCAACGTATTCTATCCACCCAAGTTCTACCAGAATCTAGAGAAATTTTTATTGAACTGTCATCAAGAGGTGTGATCTTGAAAATAAGTAGACGTGTGAAATGAGGTAATTATAATTATGGTGTACAACATAATTATAAATGCATCACACACGTGAACTTGTAACCTTGATTAGCCTAACTTAAATTCATTCAATTCAACTTTAAATTAAATCTCGGGACGAGATTTCTGAAAGTGTGTAGACTAATATCAACCCAAAA